>JAKSZT010054438.1:71637-83422 GCA_026826555.1 Tolypeutes matacus | reverse complement strand
GAGTTGGTTATTTTTAAGAAACCATCAATAAAATTAAGAAGACTACCTAGACTCACAAAGGAAAAAAGAAAAGACACAACTGAAATAAGAAATAAAAATGTTGATGTCACTACTGTTCTTACAGAAATAAAAAGGAATATAAGCAAATCTATGAACAATTGTACACAACAAACTAGGGATGGAGAAGGGGTCGGTGCTGTCAGTAATGTTGACCGCGGTTCTGCGAAGAACTCCACAGGAACCCAGGGAGCTAAAGGGACCCCTCCCCCCAACACTCACACACACACACACACACACACACACACACACACACACCCGAGGAGCCTGGGCGCCCGGTGGGGAGTTAGTGTCTATCCTGGAGAAGTCGCGCCTTCCGAGCCACGCCTCGCCGGCGTCCGCCCGGATCCCCGCCCCACCCCGGCATGGGCGATCCCCTCAGCAGCTTCCAGCTCCGCGGCTGCCAGACAGAGCCGCCCGCTTCCCAGCCCTGGGCCCAGGAGAGCGGCTCGCGGGCCAAGGAGCCCGGCGGGACCGGAGGCAGCAGTAGGGCGGTGCCAGGGCGCGCCAGAGCTACCTGAAGGTCAAGGGAGGAGCGCGGGGGGCACGATCTCCCCCTGCCGGAGGGCGGCGGGTACCCGGGGGAGGGGGAGAGGGGAAAAGGGGGAGAAGGGGGGGAGAGGGGGAAAAGGGAGCGAGGGGGAGAAGAGGAGGAGAAGGGGAGGGGAGGGCAGGGTTGTCCGGGAGCGGCCCCGGGCGCTGACTCTTGGTTTCCCCCGCAGGCCGCCAGCGCCTGAGCGCACCTTGGGATTCGCGTGGGACCCTCTGAGCTCCCCCGCCGCCGCGCCGCCGCGCCGCCGCCTTCTAGGAACCACCTGAAAGGACCTACCGCGACCACGAGCCGCAGGATTACAATCCCGAGAGCCTGCGGGAGGCGCATGGGGACCAGCTAGACCGCGCTCTGCACCGGGGCCAGGACTACGTGGGCGCGCCAGGACCCTGGGAGCCCAGCCCGATGGCCCCGCCAAGGACTAGAACCGCCCCCTCCCCGCCTGGTGAGGCTGCTTCCTTCGCGCAGCCCCCGGGGGTGGAGGCGCCATAGTCCTGGGACCCTTGCCCCTCATCCCCTGCGGGCTCTGAACGCTGTACAGACCCTCTTTGACAAGTGCATGGTTTTAAAGTTTCTTCAAATGTAAAAGCACAGTTCCATAAAGTCTGGGGTGAAATTTTTCCACACGCATAGATTGTGGCTGGGGAATTTGATTTACAGCTTTTCCGGAGGTGATCTCTTGTTTTCTGAGCCTGAGAAGAGTTTATTGGGGGAAAAAAGCAAGTTTTAATATTGTTTTCCCAAAGGTGATATGCATTTTAATAGATTTGTATTTTTTGTGCTCTTTAGATATTAAAAAAAGAAAAAGAAAAATAAATAACATATAGTATATACATATAATGGAACATTTTCAGATGGTAAAAGAAGTGAAATTCTGATAAGTACAGTAACTGGGTAAACCTTAAAGACATCAAGTTGAGTGAAATAAACCAGCCGCACAAATACATGTATTGTGTAATCTCTCCTTTATTAAATAATTAGAATAAGTGAAACTCAGAGGGTCAGAATGTAGAATATTGGTCACCAGGGGATGGGATGAGCTAGGGAATGAGGGGTTAATGCTTAAAATGTACAGAATTTCTAATTGGTTTGATCTTAAGTTTTGGTAATGGATGTGATGATGGTGGTACAATATGAACATAACTAACAGCACTTAATTGTATATGTCAGTATTGTTTAAAAGGGGAAATTCTAGGTTTATATATATGTTAGTAGAATAAAAATAAAATAAACAAGCAAGCATAGGAATGCACCATGCAAATGATTATTTAGCAGTGTGTTGTTCAGCCTCCACACTTTGCAAATTTACTTTTTTCCTGTCTATTATTGATTTCCAGTTTCATTCCATTATGATCTGAGAAGGTCCTTTGTATAATTTCAATCATTTTATATTTATTGAGCACTGAATTGTGCCCTAACATGTGGTCTATCCTGGAGAAAGATCCATGGGCACTAGAGAAGAATGTATAACCCACTGAGTTTAGATGCAGTGTTTTGTATATGTCTGTTAGGTCTAACTTGTTTATCATATTGTCAAGTTCTCTGTTTCCTTGTTGATCTTCTGTCTAGTTGTTCTATCTAATGATGTGGGTGGGGTGTTGAAGTCTCCAACGATTATTGTAGAAATGTCTATTTCTGTCTTCAGTTTTGCCAGAGTTTATCTCATGTATTTTGGGGCCCCTTGGTTAGGTGCATAGATATTTATGACTGTTATATCTTCTTGGTGGATTTTTCTCTTTATTAAAATATAATTGCCTTCTGTATCTCTTATAACTTTTTTGTATTTAAAGTCTGTTTTGTCTGATATTAGTGTAGCTGCCCCTGCTCTTTTCTGGTTACTATTCGTGTGGAGTATCTTTTTCCAAACTTTCACTTTCAGCGGGTTTGTATCCCTGGGTCTAAGGTGAGTTTCTTGTAAGCAGCATATGGATGGCTGATTTTTTTTTTTTAATTCATTCCATCAGCCTGTATCTTTTGATTGGGGAGTTTAATCCATTCACATTCAATAATATTACTGTAAATGCACTATTTACTTCCTCCATTTTATTCTTTGGTTTTCATATGTCATCATATTATCGTCTGCCTTTTTACTCTTTTGGCTATCCTTTCTGCTATTCTTTCTTCTATACTGTCTTCCAAGCCTCTTTCTCCTGTCTTTTTCTTTCAGGTTCTAAGGCTTCCTTTAGTATTTCCTGCAAAAGTGGACTCTTTTTTGCAAACTTTTAAAATTTTTGTTTGTTTGTGAATATTTTATACTCACCTTCATATTTGAAGAACAGTTTTGCTAGATGAAGAATTCTCAACTGGCAGTTTTTCTCTTTCAGGTTCCTGATTGTATCATACCACTGTCTTCTCACCTCCATGTTTTCTGAAGAGAAATCTCTGCTAAGTCTTACTGGATGTCCCTTGTATGTGATGGTTTGCTTTTCCCTTGCTGCTCTGAGAATTTTCTCTTTATCTTTGACATTTGACATTCTGAGTAGTATGTGTTTTTGAGTAGGTCTATTTGGATTTATTCTGTTTGGGGTACAATGTGCTTCTTAGACATGTAAGTTCATTTCTTTTTTGAGAGTTGGGAAATTTTCAGCTATTATTTCCTCAAATACTCTTTCTGCCCCTTTCCCCTTCTCTTCTCCTTCTGGAACTTCCATGGCATGTATGTTGTTGCTTTTTGTGTTGTCATTCAACTCTCTGAGCCCCTGCTCAATTTTTTCCATTCTTTTCTCTCTTTTTTCTTTTCTCTCTTCAAGTTTAGCTGTTTTGTCTTCAGTATCACTTATTCTTTCTTCTATCATTTCAAGTCTGCTGTTGTATGCCTCAAATGTGTGGTTTTTGTTTTTTTTTTTAATTTATTTATTTTTTATTGTGGGTAAAAATCAAAATTTTCACAATACATACCAATATTTGTAAAATCACTGTGGAGGACAGTTTGGCGGTTCCTCAGAAAACTAACAATAGATCTTCCGTATGATCCAGCAATTCAACTGCTGGGTATATACCCAGAAGAACTGAAAGCAAAGACACAAACAGATATATGCACACCAATGTTCATAGCGGCATTGTTCACCATTGCCAAAAGTTGGAACCAGCCCCGGTGCCCATCAACAGACGAATGGATAAGCAAAATGTGGTACATACATACAATGGAATATTACTCAGCTGTAAGAAGGAACAAAGTGCTAACACATGGAATAACGTGGATGAATCTTGAAGACCTTATGTTGAGTGAAGCAAGCCAGGCACTGAAGGATGAACAGTATATGACCTCACTGATCTGAACTGAGGAAAGTGAGCAGTCTCACATGTGTTTTTGATCTCACCTGTTGTGTCTTTCGTTCCCATGAGCTCTGTTACTTTTCTGTTCAGGGTTTCAATTTCTTCTTTGCATTTGCTCAATGTCTTCTTGATGTCATTTATCTCTTTAAGTATGTTGTCTTTCAATTCATTTATTTGGTTTTGGAAATTTGTGTGCATCTTGCTGATTAGTTCTCTCACATTTGGCATCTCTTCTGGCACTTTGATGTATTCCTTTTCTTAGGCCATGTCTTCTATTTTCTTAGTATGGCTCATAATTTTTTGCTGATATCTAGGCATCTGATTAAGATATAGTTTACTCAGATGCTCAGTTTTTTTTCTCTTTCATAGGGATTTAGTGGCAGGAGGCTGTGAGTTACCACTGCTTTTTTATTTTTGGCTCAACCTGAATTGTTAGGATTTTCCTGCTGGTTGCACAAAACTGGGCACTGGACCGAATTATTGATTGTAGAGTCGCTTCCTAGGGCTTTGGGCAGGGTGCATATAGAGGCCAGAAAAGGTTTCTCCTACTTATTTTTAATTTTCTTACATGCACTTCCTTGGTCTGCCAGGAATATGCACTCTTTGGCAGCTCTCAGTTCAATGCCTGGTTGGAGTGTATTTGTTGCCACACAGACCAGATTGGTGTGATAGAGCTAGGAGCCTTGTAATTCAAACTTTCTCTGAGACAGTTCTCCAGCCTTCTCTGGCAGCCCCCTCCCTTTTCTTAGCTACAAAATATTTCCACTCCCCTCTAAGTCCTCAAAAATCACTCCCTATTAGTAGAGGAAGAGATTGGGAGGGTTATATATCTTTAACCCCTTGCATGCTCCAAGGCAAACAATGGCATAGCCCCAACTGGCCTGGAAGGGCTCTTGGGACACAGCAGACCAAATTTGTGAGTCAAAAGCTGAGTCAGCCTCAGGCTGTGTTCTTCTCTCTCCCCTTTTCTGGGGCATCCTCAACAACTATTCCCAGCTAGAAGAGAGGGAGATTATAAGGGTTGGATTTCTCCAGTCCTTTGCTGGATCCCAGGGCAAACCACTATGGGATCTCACCTGGCCTGGTAGGGCTCATGGGACACAGCACACCAACTTTGTAGGTCAGAAACGGAGTCCACCTTAGGATGCATCCCTCTCTCTCCCCTTTCCTGGGGTGGTAGATCCCTACAGCCCCCTTTGCCTGTAGTCACAGGCCCAGAGGCCTGAGAATTCTAAAGTGTCTTTAATATGGTGGAGGGTGCCAGCAGCAGCAGCCCTGGTTTCAACACATGGTTCTGTCTTTGCAATTTCCCTCCTGTGTCCCTCTCTCCTCTGGGTGGTGTCCAGCCTTTGCCTGATGTCCTAAACCCTAGAAGATCATTTCCAGGGCTGTTTCAGCCTGTCCTCTAGCCATTTTTCTGGAGGAGAAGAGGTTCCCATGTCTTACTCATCTGCCATCTTCCCAGAAGCCTCCATGTGCTATTTCTGAGGTCTCTGTTTCCTTATCTCAGCAGTCAGCCAGGGACCTGACAGATATTTCCTTCAATGCCAAGAACTGAAAAACAAAAAACAAAACTAAAAAATCTCTTCCTTTCTTTGCAGATTGGCTCTGAGCTGTACCACTTCTTCATTTAAAACCTGGCTTTCCCCTACTCTGGCTTGACCATCACCTCCTTCTTGAGTGGATCCTAAAGATCAGCCAGAAGTGCAATCTTAGGGTCATGTTTCCAATACTGGGCATGCACAAGAATCCTGGGTACTCCAGGCTTTGTGTTAGCTCCAGGAGGCCCTTACCCCAATAAGAATCTTACTCTTCAGCCTTGTCCTGCCTAGGCTTTTAGGTCTCCCTGCTGCTTGACCCATTATGTGTTGCTTACTGCATGTAGATTGTCTTCAAATGCTTTTATCAAATCCCACCTAAAAAGCTGCTCTATCTTGAGATAGATGAAATGAATGCCCATCTTTACCCCAAACCTGCAAGGAATCCTAAAATGGACAAATATTCATAATCAATTTATTTTTGTTCTTAGTGAAGGTCCGTATTTCTTTCAGTGTACATGATGTGTAAAATATGTTACAGTAAATGGCTTTTCAAGAGTGTGGCAGGAGAGAACATTGTGTTATAAGAATAGATGATTCATTTGAGAAGGTTTTTAAAAATTAGTGAAGATTAATATAGAAGTATTTGGAGAAATATAGTGCTTTATTTTTAAGGTATGTAGAGGCTGGTGAGAATGATCAGGTAATATTTATGATCCATAGATGAGTTAGAATAATTGAAGGAGCAAAGTCTTTGAGTTTATGATCCTGGGAATAGATTGGTTTTGTGTAAAAACAAGGGAAGTTCACGTATTTTAACAAGATATCAGGAAGGAAGACAGAGTCTGTGGGTACAGATATATTAATTTTGTATATTTGAAAGTGTGAAATGGTTAACCTTGTCTTATGTATGCTCTTACTTTGAAATTAAAATAGCATTAGTATTTATAAACCGAGTGTACTGGAAGGGCTGCTGGAAATTGAGGGGAAAAGGAAACAAGTCAAATAGATCAAGGACATTACTGATAACTCACTTGCACTCTTAGATAATAAATTTAAGTTAAACAGTCAGCAAGACCATGCCTTATTCTAAAACCATGTTCATCAGGGAGGATGTGTCCAGGGGTTTTGCCTTGTGAGTAAAGCAGACAGAAAGAGCAAGTGTAGTTAATGCAGTGTGAAATGGATTAATTATATTGAACAATGATGAGATGAATACTTAAGAGAAATACTTAAGTTAATCTGTCAATGATCGTGAAATAATTGTAAGATAAAACCATAAACATATTAAAGGAGTGTAAGACATTTGAAATTGAAAATTGATAATGAAGAAAACACAGGCATGGGCATTGAAGCTAGATTTGAGAAGAAATAAGGATTATTAAAGTCATGTGTTCATACACTTTATTCACCTTAAGAGTTTAATTGCTGAAAGGACTCACAGGACGCAAGTAGTTTAAACTTAGGAAAGAGCTTTACAACTAGCAAAGAAGATAATATGCATTGCGAAGGGCTTACAACATCAGGCATGGACATTTTTGTCCTTCCACTACAAGTCAGAGAGGACACATGCTCAGTCCATGTCTCAAGCTACCAACAACATATACAAATTGGGAGGTATTAATAAGCCCAATCTGCTCAGGTGTTGACAACTCTTATAGTGAGCTGGTCATGTAGGCACATTCAATGAATGTGGCCAGGCTGCACCATCAAATCCCCCTCCCCACCCAGGTTCTACCACCTCAGATGCAAATTAAAAGTCCTATTGTAACTACAAAACTAAGCAGATAGTATAAACATCTGAAACAACTCTGGACCTGTGATGACTGGCAACCATTTAGGTTTAGTTAACAGATTCCACAGCTTTGGCCAAAGGTCAGTAGATCTACAGATAATCTTGTAGTCAGTGCAGACTTGCTATTCAGGTAAGAAGAAAGAAATTAATAGGACTGGAAGACAGACAATGGTAGCCATTGTGAAAAAATTTTTGAGAAGAGAGCTGAACTGATAGAAAAAAAAAAAAAGAAATTCACAGCAATAATGGAGAAACATTTCTCTTAATATCAAAATCTGAATCTGTAGGTGTAAAATGAATACTATGTTCCTGTAAACAAGTTATAAAGATTATTGAAATGAGAAATATTTTGGTGAACAAATCTATATTTATAAATGAAGAAATAATTCTAAGGACACAAAAGCAGAACAAAAGTCCTGGAAAGTTGGTAAATTACCTACAACAGCACTCAATTTTAAAAAAACACTGGGGTAAATAAGACTTGTGTGTTATTTTTCAATCAAATTCCTCAAATATTTAAGAGAATGTACTAAATATGATAAGCATTACTAGAATAATTAGAGGGAAAATAATATGGATTTAGAAATAACTAAATCAGGAACACTGATGATAAAGAGATGAAATAAATAGATATTTAGATGTGCTAGTAATTTCTACTTTTATGTTTGGTATTCATTAGCCGTTATTACTCAGGAAGAAAAAGTTTGTATAAATAAAGTTAAAATTTACCTAACAGGTAAATTAAAATCTGAGAAAAATTATTCCAAACTATCAACTTGGAAGCACAGAAAATGAAACAAAATAAAATTATATGGTGTAGATGAGAAAATTAATATAGAATAAGACAAAAAATTTTGTTACATACCTTACTGTCATATCAATAAATGTAAGTGGAAAGCATCTTTAGACGAGGCAATATTTCAATATACATCAAAATGTTTTTTTAGCCCACCCACCAATGTATCTTATAATTAAACTCAGATTGTGTACCACATTATATGTATATGCATATTCCTTACAGTAATGTTTATAGTAAATATAGTGATAACAATAGAAATAAGCTTAAATGTTTATTAGTAGGAGACTGGATAAACGCAATTAAAATAGAGTAAGTTTTACAATTGAAAGCAACAAAAACTGGCTTCATATACTTGCTGTGCATGAAAAGAATGTGGAATTATGTGCAAGACCTGGTAGATGGTGGTAACTAATTTTGTTTTAATATAACACCTTTATTGAGATAAAAACTTATATACTATTCAATTAAGCGTTTGAAAGTTTGCAATTTATTGGGTTTTAGTACACTTAGAGATTTGTGCAACCATGAGCACTGTCTAATTTTAATCCCCAAAAGAGAAAGATTATGTTTTTAAACTAATCTATTCCTGTGGGTGTGATACCCTTTGATTGCATTAAATTCAGTTGAGGGTCCTTGGATTAGATTACTTGATAAGATTGCTTCAGTGCTTTTGATTGGACTATGTCAGTGAGGCCTGGCTCAGGTTGAATCTCTGCCCCCTTGCTGGGTCTGATATATATGGAAACACAGAGAGAGATACACAGACAGACACAGGAAAACTACTCTGTCATATTAGATCCTGCCATGCTGGGACTGAATGAGGAGGTCCAGTAAGAGACAAGCTCTATGCCTGGCTTATCCACAGCTGCAGAAAGGCAGGGGCCTCGGCAGAGATGGATGGCCTTCTTGCTTCACCTCCTGGTGAAAGCACCTGTTATGGTGCCTCAAGTTGTACTTTTCATGGTCTTGTAAGCTTTTAGCCCAAATAAATCCCCTACTAAAAGCCAGCGCATTTCTGGTACTTTGTATCAGCAGCCCTTTGGCAAAATCAGACATGTGGCCTATGGGGCCTGGCCCAGCACACACGTGCTCACTCTATCCACTGCTCAGGCTGCTCTTCCCACCATACCTGTCCCTCTACCTGCACAATTCCCAGTGACTCACTGTGTTGTCAACTCTTCCAGGAAGCCTGCCTTGATGTGTCCCCTCTGGAGTGAGTGGCTTTCTGTGTTCCCATAACAGCTTCTCTTGGTCTCTGTGTTGGCATTTACCATATTGTTATGCCCAACTCTACCCTTCCCCAGCTGTCAGCTCTAACAGAGCACGGACAGTGCCTGACACCCTCTCAAATGGTGCCGGGCACCCAGAAGGCACTCCATAAAGGTTTGTTGAGTGTCTGCAAGACTGTGAGGCAGTGGAAAGAAAATAGATTTAGAAGGCATTCCCAGCACCTCTGAGCTATAGACCATCAGGCTGGTCACTGCATGCCTTTGAGCCCCTGATGAAGATTAAATAACACTAAGGGCATAAGCCCTCTCTGGGCACTGACCTTCCTGAACAGCTGCTTGGCTCTTAGTGCTGGCATTGCAGCCAGCATGGTCAAACCAGGGAGATCACTGTAGGACCCACAGTGTTCAAAGCAGAACACTGAGGCAGCCTCCTCATCCATGGCAGGTGCTCAGTGACATAAGCCTGGGTGGGGGAAGTGCTTGTGCCCCCTCAGCTCCTGCCAGCTCTCACCATTCTGTGTGCTGTGGCCAAAGAACCCTCCCCAATGTGCTCCCCCACCCTGTGAGATCACCAGGTATTCATTCAGCAACTCTGCCCCAAGCACTCACCATGCACCAAGCTCTGTTTGGTCCTGGGTATTTAATGAAAAGAATCCTGGTGGTCTCTGCCCATCAGGAGGTGGACAAAGTATGAAAGCAAACACAAATGCAAGAGAAGAGCAAGAGCTGTAGAGAAAGCTCAGCAGGATTCTACGAGGAGGTCTATGGGACCACCAGGTGTGAGGGCCCAGAAGGACACAGTGAGGTGACACATTGTGACCAGAATTACAAGAGGGAGCCAGCCCTGCACACATGTGGGAAGAGGGCACCCAGAAGAAGGCACAGCAGGGGAAGAGAAGGAGGTAGAGGGAGTTTGGCTAGAGAGGAGGTTAGGAAGGCAGCTGCTGTGGGCAGAGCCTCAACTGAGGCTCAGCTGGGGAGGAGCTGCTTCCCAGCTCTGTTGTTTTGAACCACAGGATTCATATTGGGATGGAAGATAGACCAAGAGAGTGAGAGTTCACTCATAAGAGAGTGTGGTGAAGACAGCAGAGTATTTTCTGTAAGTCTTATGAGGGGTGCCCTGACATTTAGCCATACTATTTTGTTTAGCAGTGAGTCACCAGGCCAGGACTCTCTCCAAGGGGGGGTATATGAAGCTGCTTGTACCTGGAAGCAGAGACAGCAGGGACCCAGGGCACAGGCAGCCACCACAGAGGTTGAGAGGAGGCACTTACATCTGACTTTAAATGCAATGAGAAGGCTCTGGAAGGACTCTGACATAGTAACAATGACTGAATTTCATCTCATTTCAACCTCATCATGGTACAGACTGAGGCAGCAATCCAGGAGTGAAAGTGATTTTCCTGAGATCACACAGGCCTACCCAGCCCTGTTTTGAGTTGTATTCAATGTTACATCCATCCCCTTCTTGTTTATTCCATGTCTACATCTGTATATTAGCTATGTGGGAAACAAGACCATGGGGTTTGCAGTGTTTGTCCCACATACACTTGATGACACCCCAGGGAAGCAGATACTAGAATGATTCCCACAGTGTTGATGAGGAAACTGGGGGACCTCGGTGGGTAGTCTGGGGTCACAAAACTGAAAAGATGGAGTAGGTGGTTCTCAATCCAGCTGGGTCTCCACATAGCTAGGGCCCAAGCTGAACACAGGCCTTCCCAGGTAGCTGTGCAGAGGAACTTGCTGGCAGAACTGTGTCCAGTTAACAAAATGGTGTAGGTGAGGAGGATAGACAGAAAGACCTGCAGAGGGATTTTTGAGGAGTTTTAACCATTGAGGAGGCCAGGGAAAGGAGACCTAAGAGGTGACCTCACTTCCTTGGTGAGAGACCCCAATAGAACTTGGAACTCTGGTAACCAGGCACCCAGATTCCAAAGGCAACCCTGTTCCCAGCTCACTTGGCAGGAGACACTCGAGAGAGCAACATGTTCTGCTGTGTGCCTAGATCCCAAGGCTCAAGTCTCAACCAAACTGGGAATGAGACCCTTTTCTATCACTTTCAACCTTGGCTCAGGCCTCAACCACAAAGTCCCTGGCCATCATCAAGGAGGTACCCAAAGGTAACATGGGGTGGCCCAGGCCCAGCCAATTCAGCACATGCCACTACTGTGCACTTGCCTGGGCAGTCCCACATCCCATCCACCTCCCAGTGAGTGGGAGGCATGAGCAGTGAGACCACCATGGGAAGGAGCAGGCCAACAGGGATGGGAACCCAGTAGGTCCTTCCCTGTCACTTGCCAGGTCATGGTAGGAAGGGTGCGGAGGCATATCTTGGGGTGGCACCCATGTGTACCAGTGTTAATTCTGAGCCCTCAAGCTGTCATCTCCTCTCCAATGGGGCTGAAGGGGAAGGCAAACACCCATCTGTTCCTGATCTGGGACCCAGCCCAAACGAGGCATGTCTTCCTTTGTGGAGTAGGGAAGGCCACTCTGATGCCTCTTGGCCAGGCTCTCAGGCAATGTCTTCACAGAGCTCCA
>JAKSZT010054438.1:21489-48922 GCA_026826555.1 Tolypeutes matacus | reverse complement strand
GTCCACAATCCGCCTTGCTCTGGGAGCTTGCAGTGTGCGCCCTCCTACACTAACGCCATCTTGGCCCCTCCTCTGCAGGTATTTTTTGCTTCAATCTCTTTATTCACCCATTTAACAAACTTTTGCTCATTCAATAATGTTATCTAACCATTTTTGCTACATATAATAATTTTCTTTTCAAAAGTTCAATTATTTACAGACCATGACTTAAAAGAGTTTATTTTACTTCACACAGGACAGAGATGCTACTGTTTAAGGAAACAAAAGAACAGAAATAGTAATAGTACCATTAAGGTTAGAATAATAACATCTTCCTATTAATCTCAGCATTTCTTATTTAAATCTTTCCAAGGAAAAATCAAAACTTGTCAGAAAATAAAAACTCCATTTGTTTGAAGAAACAATTATTTATACTTTGCAATAAGTATGCTATTCATTTTATGTGAGCCAAGAAATCATGAAAAATTTTATGAGGTAAAAGAAAGAAGGGTGAGAAGTGGTATAGAGGAACAATAGACTTATTTTGGCATTTTATTTTCTAAACATATTTTCTGCTTGAATTTTCTATCATGCATATGTGCTCTTTTAAAAACTGAATATATTACTTTTTAAAGTAAGAAAATATTCAACATACTTATCAATTTCCTGTCCTTGAATAAAATTAAATTATTTTTGTAAATAATCATAAATTTAGCAATGATTGGGCTCTTCTGGTATACAGAAATATAATTAGAAAGTTAAACAAGGGTAAATAAAGACAATATGTGCTACCATACATAAATTTTAAATAAAATGTGCTCAAGCACTTAAATTTTAATGGGAAATGGATTTGAATATATATGGAAACAGGTCTGCTTTTTGTTGGGATCACATTCAGACACTAAGTTTTCATTTGTATTATATAGGCTACTTTTTTTTTTTTTTTTAAGATTTATTTATTTACTTTATCCATTTTAAACCCCCCTTTCTCATTTGCTGTTTTGTGTCCATTTGCTGGGCAATTCTCTGTGTCTGTTTCCTGCCATCTCTTCTCACGCTCCTCCTCCAGTCCTCACCAGGATCTGATCCTGGAGACCTCCGATGTAGGAGAGAGGTGTTCTGCCACCTGCGCCACTGTGGTTCCTGATTTTCAGAGGTTTTGGAGCATCTCGTCTTGTCTCTCCCCTGCATCTCTCTCCTGTTACATCATCATCTTGCTGCATGTCTCCTGGGGCCTGGCAGCTCACTGGCACACAGAGCCTGGCAGCCCATGCGCCTTCTCTCTCTATATATATATATTCTTTTTTTTTTTTTTTTTCCACCAGAAGTTCCCGGGGATCGAACCCAGGTCCCTCCATATGACAGACGGATGCCCAACCATTTGAGCCACACTTGCCCTCTATAGGCTAAATTTAATGTGCATTAAGGTATGTCTTTTGAGGATATAACATGTTACTCTTCATGTTTAAATGATTATGATTTTGAAGTTATAGAAATATTGTACATTTATTTCTTTCTGATAGATACACTTTGTCAAACCAAATAACACACAATTCATTCATTATTTCAATGAACAATTATGTATTAATCTTATATTCTGTGCCTCCTATTTGTAAACAGTTATTAAAATTTACTTTCAATAAATATACACTTTTTCTATCTTTTGCTAACTCAGTGTTTAGGTAGTGCATAAAACTGAAAACATGAGATAATACAAGACCGAAAAATATAGCTGCCTAACAAGATATGGAGGATGGACCACCAGCTTTCACTGAATTGTGAAATCACAAAAGCTCCTGTGGACCAACAACCATTTCACTAAGATAAAATTTAACATTTCACCTCTTGTTAAAAAACTGAGGGTGAATATACCATGAATATTATAAAGGCATGAGATGTTTTTATCAGCATTTATGGTAATTTGATATCTGTAATTAAAATTGTGCTAACACAATTTATCATTAACCACAGCTGAATTATTTTCCAAGTGTTGATCATCACTAGGCTCCTAGATTTTTTCTGGTAACCTCTGTATATTGGTTTCATTTGTTCCAGAAAGACCAAGGTGGAGAGAGGAAATAGACATCTAAAATCTAACCACCAAGGACTTTTCTTTCTTAGGGATCTCTGGTCTCTCTGAGTTGTGCTATCCTTTCATTGTGGCTTTGGCTGTCATCTATCAGGTCACCTTGTTGGCAAACGGTACCATTCTCCTAGCCATTGGGACTGAGAAAAAACTACACACTCCTATGTATTACTTCTTGGCAAATTTGTCCCTCTTAGACATATCCTGCCCTTCAGCTACTGTTCCCAAGATTCTTGCCCAGCTGTTGGTTGGAACCTGGGCAGTGGGTTTTCCTCATTCCCTTCTCTATAAAGTGTTCACATTCTGTTTGTCTTTCTGTTAGTCCCATCAGGTTAACCAGTATTATTGTTACATCCCACCGGTGGTGGCACTCTCCTGCTCTTCCACATATGTGGCAGAGATGCTTGTTTTAGTGGTAGGAGGGATCTTAGCGATCAGTGCCTTTCTGATAACTTTTATTTCTTATATCTACATCATATCCACCATCCTTAAGATCCCATCATCTGAAGGGAAGTGCAAAGCCTTCTCCACATGTGCTTCCCATCTCCTTGTCATAGGTCTGTTTTATAGCACCATAATATTCACCTATACTGGTCCTTCCTCCAGTCAACACTCCCCAGGCAGAGACAGGTTCATCTCTATGCTGTATACGATTTTCACCCCAACATTAAACCCCATCATCTACAGCTTGTGAAACATAGAGGTTAAAGAAGCATTCAAAAGGATTTATGTCATAAAACATTATTACAGCAAGCATAATATTGTCAAGGTACTTATTTAGCACTCCTTGTAGTTTAAATCCACAGAAAGAATATCTATAGCTAGATAGTACACAGACCTATGTATATATAGAAATTTACAGATATGCACACCCACATACCTATCCTTAGTGTTATATCTATTTATATAACTACATCTATTTCTGTCCACATGGAAAATTTTTAAAAAATCATCCAAAAATAGCATTTTTGAGAACAACTTAGAGAACTGCTATTAACAATAGTATAAGTGATATTAATGGGTTTGCTTTAAGTAATATTGGATCTGTTGTCATGTTACCTCTGTCCACATCCATAGCCCTAACCATACCTGTAGCTATGCCTATATCTATATCTATATATATCACTTATATTTTTATATTATTTATATCTATGTCTTCTTTTATTTATATTCCTGTATCTATATAAATCTATTTGATGATATTCCTCTTAATTTCTTTTTTATTTATTCATTTATCCCCCCCTTGCTGCTCGTGCTCGCTGGGTCAGCTAACCACGCAGTGCGGGCGGGCTTGCCTTCACCAGGAGGTCCCGGGAACTGAACCCAGGGCCTCCCATATGGTAAACGGGAGCCCTACTGATTGAGCCACAGCCGCTTCCATCCTCTTAATTTCTTTACCTTAATTGCCTACCTGTCTATTCTCACATGCCTCCTAAAGTTGTCATTTCACTTTTCTTATTCTTCACCTTTGGTTTTCCCTTATTCTACATTTCCCCATTTTGTTCCTTTTCCTGTGATGAACATCCATTCTCATTTCCACCTATCCCTCCAAGTAGAGCACTTACATTTCTGTATCTCTAATTTTAGATATCTAATTTGAGTATAATACTATTATTTTGACCTCATCATGTTCAAAACTGAAAAAATCACTTTTTACCACTCACAAATTTGCAGTCTTCTCATTATACATTACTGTATATTTTTATTATTTCTATCCGTTTATCCTACTACTTAGATTAAAGTTGCCAAAATTAGGCCCTTCTTTTTCTTGAAGCTCAGAACTTGCATTCAGTGCAAAAAGAATGCCCTCACTGCTGTGTTAATCACCATTTTCCTTTGATTTTCTCATTCTGTCATCTCTAGAAATCAAAAGGCTTCCTCTGGACCACTGCTTATATTATACATAATTTTAAGTCAATAATAATGTATAATCTTTTCCATAATATCTCAACTCTGCACATTCCTATTATTTCCAAAAAATTATCCCCAGGTTGGTGATCACATTTATTTTTATTCTATTATAAAATGTAATATGCACTTACTCTGCATTTCCTAACTATTCACAATCTAACATTCACTATCATCTGTCTTCCTATTAACCTATTCTGTCCTTTCTTTATGAACAAATGCAGTGATCCCATCACTAGTGAAGTGCTCTAATAATATTCAAAGGCCCACCATTCTTTCTTCATCTGAACTATCATTGATCTTTTAGTCATCCTCGATGCTTTATCAAATCATATTGTTTTCATATGTAGATTTGCCTCAAAATCTAGAAGCTGTAAGCATTTTGAGATGTAAAAATTTGGCATCAAGTATATTTTCCAAATCAACAATGTCCCAGTATACACCTTCTCAGGCTTTCCAGAGTTATCCATAGAATTTTTTGCTCAAATATATGTTACTTAGATTTAGACAGAGTGGTAAATTCCATACACATTTGAAAAAAGTAATGAAGTAATAATTGTAAATATTTGATATTTGGTTTGTTTTATTCCTTCATTTTATTCTGTGTAGTACAGTTTATATGTGAAATGAAAGAATAAAGTAAAATTCCTATTTTGTAAAAACACTGTGGAATTTGTTAAATGTAATACATAAAATTTATTAAACCTTGAAACTCAACCAAGTGTTTAATTCAGATAACTGAAACTCAAATATTTATTTAGTACTTCATCACTAAATTGTATAATTTGCATCACTTATTCTGATCATCATATTTGGGTAATATCTGCGTTATAGAAACTAATGTAAAAGCTGGTTCTGTCTTTCCAGAAATAGTATATTTCCCACTAAGTCTGGCAAAATTAGCCCTTAATTTGTCAGAAACTGGAATAGAATATTTGAAAATGTTAAGAAAAAATAAGTTGTAGACTTTGCTTTGCTTATTAATCTAGATATTTTATAGAATACTATTTTTTGGTTTGAATAATAAAGTTGATGAAATCATGGTAATTCTAGTGTCTTTTTCTTAAGTAAAAAAATGTCCTTGAAATACAAGGAACAGGCTGGGATTTCTTTCTGGTGCCATGCTGCTGTGCTTCAGGAGAATTGTTTAGAACTCGAGATCTTAAAATCATGTATTTAAGCTGAATGGGATTGGTGGATGGCAACCTTTCC
Organism: Tolypeutes matacus; assembly: GCA_026826555.1. Lineage (NCBI taxonomy): Eukaryota > Metazoa > Chordata > Mammalia > Cingulata > Chlamyphoridae > Tolypeutes > Tolypeutes matacus. The sequence goes on along the minus strand of JAKSZT010054438.1, from coordinate 43,737 downwards.
CTGGTCTCCTGAAGATGGGACTATCTCAAACCAGAGAAGATAATACTTTGATGATGACAATATTTTTTATTGAAGAGACCCCGGCTTGCTCTTGTACAAAAAATGAGGGATATAGTTCTCAACCTCTCTCCTAAAAGTCCCAGTTGTCTAAGAGAACATGGCCAAATTACCTAACAGTTATGTTCTGAGTCACTTCCCATGGGATGTAGTTTAGATTTAGCAGGAATGTGAATGGATATACCAGCCATAAAGACACGTTTGTTATTTCAGCCTTCCATGTAAGAGCATCCAACTGGACATTGCATGAGGCAAAACGACTGCTGTCCTTTGAATAAGTGTATGCATATTAACATAAAGGGATGTTTTCTTAACTCTTCTCCACAGATGTTAGTACCAACAAATTATGTTCTCAATATTGTGCTACAATGACCATCATCCATTACTAAACCATTTCCATCATTGTGATTGCTTTAAATTACATACCACCTCTGAGCAATTAGCAAATCCTGTCAGCTCAAATTCCTCAATGCATCCATAATCTGACTACTCTGGCCCAAGATATCATCATCTCTTGCCCATATTACTAAAAGAGTCTCCTCACTTTGTTCCTGTTTTCCATTCTTCATCCATTCATTTCTCAGTACTGTGTCCATAGAGATCCTGTCATGTCATGCTTTTGTTCAGGACAGAACTTTCAATCACATTCAGAGTAAAAGCTTAGGTGTTGAATTATAGAACACCTATGGTTTGGCATCCTTGATTCATACCCTATACCTCTCTACCTTGCCCACCATGCTGTACTGTCACTGGTCATCTTCTTGTTTCTATTAGTTTTATAGGGCTGTCATTCCAAATGATTACAAAATGGGTGTCTTAAAACAATAGTGGCGTATTGTCTCTAAGTTATAGAAGCTAGATGTCTGAATTCAAGGTGGCAGCAAGGACATGTTCTCTCTTAATGCTTTAAAAGAAAATTATTTCTTTTCTCTTCGTGGGCTCTGGCAGTTACTGGAACTCTTGGGTGTTCATTGGCTTGTGGCAGCATAACTCTACTCTCTGCCCATCTCCTCAAATAACCTTTTCCCCTGTATCTCCCTGTATGTTTAAATATGCTTCTTCTTAGAAGGTCAGCAGTCATATTGGCTTAGGACCCACCATGGTCCTATTTTGTTTTAGCATAACCTCTTACATATAAATGCTCTATTTCCAGATAAGTTCACAATTGCAGGACTGGATATTAAGACTTGAACATATCTTTTTGGGGGTATAATTCAAACTACAGCACTGTTTTTCAAGCATGCTAGGTGATGTTTTGCCTAAACCTTTTAATGCTGATAGGTTCCTGAAGCCTTGGATACTTTACTGCAGGATCCTTCCTAGCCCACTTACTTCTTTTCATCTGATCTTAATTACAATACAACCTTCTCAGTGAGCTTTTTCATTATTGATATCAAGAAGGAGCCAGACTGCAAATACTATGAAAGATATTTTTGCTTTGGTTGGTTGTTTAGGTTAACTCCTGGCAGTCATATAAATCTCTGTGTAACATTAACTGAATACAAATGAAGGAAGAGACAACTCAGGAATCAAATCCCAGAGTTAACATTTTTAAATATTAATAAGTGCAATGTGCAACAAAAGATTACAAGACAAACAAATAAACAAGAAATTATGGCCTATCCACCTGACAAATATACAAATCCAGAAACCATCAGCTAAGAAGACCAGACTTTGGACTCACTGGACAAAGACTTAAAAAAGTGATCCTTAATGTGATCAAGGAAAGAAAGAAAAATATGGAGACAAAATTAATTGATCTGAGGAAGTCAATGAACTACTAGCATGGGAATCTCTTTGAGATTCTTAATAGAAACCAAACAGAAACACTAGAGTTGCAGACCACAAAAAATGAAATGGAAAAAAAAAAACTCAATAGAGGATTTCAATAGCAGATAGTGTTAGGCTTCAAGGCCAGTCCTGTATGGATAACCAGAGGTGGCATGAAGAAAACTTCAACGCAAGAGTTAGGCAAACTCACATTTATTACATCTGCAGAGGTAAGGAGCCTAAAGTGACTCAGACCCGACTCCCCATGCTGCGGTTTTGCTCTTGCTTAAATACCTAAGTTACTATTTAGCATTTGCTTGATTATGCATTAGCTTTTATGCATATGCATGATCATACATAGCTAATTATATAACTGTATGATTAGTATGTTCAGGAAATCATGCTTGCACATACATTGCATGATCAAAAAAAAGGGTGGGTAACTCCACCCCTGGGTGGAAAATTTACTATGTTAATTAAGCAAGTTCAAGTGAGGACAGCAAAGGGCTTCATCTGCACAGGTCCAGCCAACTGGCTGAAGCTGGCTTTCATATTTCATTGCTTCAACAGGATATTCTTGACCACCAAAAGCGGAGTTTTGCAGAAGGAGAGAGTTGCATTTCATGGCCTTCTAACTTACATAAATTCTTTCTTTTGTAGCCTAGCAAAAGGGAGAGAAACAAGTTACTTTCAGGTATTCATTCATCCTACATCCATCAATAGGAGGTGATTGAAGAACGCACGAGTAGTCTCAAAAATAAGAAAATTGAAACAAATCAGGCTAAGGTGCAATAAGGAAAAAAAAAGAGCAAATAGAACCTAAGAGACTTGTGGGACACCATCAAGCTTACCAATATATGCATTATGGTAGGTTCAGCAAGAATAGACAGAGAGAAAGGGGCAGAAGGAAAAATTTAAGAAATAAGAATAGAAAACATCCCAACAGAAGAAACTCAAAGAGAACTATTCCCAAGTACATAGTCGTCAAAAATACCAAATATCAAGGACAAGGAGAGATTTCTGAATCCAGAGAATAGCAACAAGTTATACGTAAGCAGATCCCAATATGATTAAGAGCTGATTTTGCACCCAAAAGCATGTATTAGAATTTTTTTTTTTTTTTTTTTTGAAAATATGGCAGGGGAGGGTCACTAATGTAGTGTATCAGTAGTGGGGGGATGTGTGGGAAAGTGTGCATCTGGGGCATGTTCTGTGGAATATGAATGTGTTCATCTTAGCATAGGAAGTTATCTCAGTGGGTGGAGACTCACACCATAAACAAGAAAATAGTAAACTCTCATCCTCGGGAGTCCTGTGACATTCTCAAATACAGGGGCTCTTGAGAACATAGGCAGCACCTAATCAAAGAAAGCAGACTAGTATGTCAAGCCCTCAATATTAACATATGTAACTATGAAACTTATTCTTAAAAAATTGAAACTAAGTGGTTGCTATAGGTTTTGAGGGAAGGAGAGAAGAATGGGTGGAACATAGAGCATTGGGAGCATTTTAATTGTTCTGCAAGACCGTTCAATGACAGATAGAGGACATTATACATTTTGTCAGAATCTATAAAATTATATGGTACAGAAGGTAGACCATATTGTAAACCATTTGCCATGGTAAGTAGCAATACTTCAATATTTGTTCATTAATTGAAGCAAATGTACCATACTCATTAGGATGTTTGTGGTAGGGGAGGATGTGGATGGGAAGGGATGAGGTACATGAGAATCCTTTATATTTCTATGTGACTTTTCTGTAACCTAAAGCATTTTGGAAAATAAAGTGAAAAAATAAGATACTGGGGAACATATAGAAGAAATTGTCAATATACATAAAAGAGTACAGATCTTACAGCGATGAAAGTCAATGCTAATATATATATTTTTAGTTCTTTAATTTTTAATTTTTTTGTTATTTTCATTGTTGGCTTTGTTTGTGAGGAGGTTTTAGATTGCAGAAGTGTTGCAACTGTTTCAGGGGCAGATCACTGGTGTAGGGTATTGGTAGTGGGTGAATGTGTGGGAAAGGGGTACCTGAGGCATAACTCTATGAAATATGAGTGTGTTCATATGGTAAAGCGGAGTTTTCTCAGTGGGTGGTAAACAATGAATATTGAATCCCCATCCTGGGAATTCCAGCTATATTCCCTAATAAAGTGGGAAGAATCTCTAGAGTACATGGGCAGTGCTTAGTGAAGGAGAACAGACCAATATGCCAGGCCCTTTATATTGATGCTTTTACTTAAGAACCTTGTTCTTCTGAAATTGAAATTTAGCCTAGTAATAAATTTTGTCTAAGAATTACCTCCTGTAAACCACCCTATTGCTTAAATGTGGCATCTCTCTAAGCCAAACTCAGAATATAATTCACTACCTTCCTCTGGATGTGGATCATGACTCCCAGAGATGAACTTCCCTGGCACTGAGGGATTATTACCAAGCACCAACTAGTGATTCATTTAGAAAAAGCTCTAGACCAAAAGGGGGAAATATTAAATTGAAATGAAATTTTATGGCTAAGAGATTTAAGTGATTTAGGAGTTCACTCCAGAGGTTACACTTACGCACATCTCAGAAAGATCGCACTGACTGCCAAAGTAAACAGTGCCTCAATAAGTGGTACTCCTGAGGGGTCTAGAGACATCTAGAGCCTATAGGCAGGGCGGATAACCCCAGGAAATTGGTTCGCTATCTGCAGGTCTTACCTTGGAATATATGATAACCCATCATCTGAACATATCAGAGTTATACTCATTTATAATTTTCCTTCACATGATTTTTTTGCCCCATTTGTTTGAACTTATAATTAACATTATACCCACTAAATATATGTCCTCAAGACTTAAATCTTCCAGCTCTTCCTTTGCTTTTTGAGCACTGAATCTCAAAAGAGTTGTAGCCAACACATACTCTCCAGTTAATTGGACTGGTCCAAGACAGCTAACAAAAAGATGATGGTGGACAATGACCTTACAAAAAACAGAGAGTAACACCAACTGCAAGCAAGACAGTTCTATCCATCTGCCCCATGGGATCTAAGCCCCCTCTCAATTGGAAGCAGAGGGAACATCACCATCCCCATATCCTCAAGATGAAGGAATGAACAAACATAAGGGGGAATGCAACTATGGACTAAAGTAGACTTATTATTATTCTAATAATGTAAGAACTTGGAATATTGATATAAAGTTAGTGGTCAATTGATATAAAGTTAGTGAGGGGAGGAAGAGGGAAAAATAGCTATAACATGGGTCATTTTTGGAACATTGAAATTGTTCTGCATGATATTGCAATGATGGATTCAAGACCTTATACATTTTGTCAAAACATATAAAATTACGTGGTGCAAAATATAAACCATAATGTAAATATAGGACTATTTTTAGTAGCAATGCTTCAATATTTGTTCATCAATAGTAACAAATGTACCACACTAATGAAAGATGTTAATGGGGGAATGTGTGGGACGGTGAAGGAGTAGGGTATATGGGAATCACCTATATTTTTGATGTAACATTCATTTATTTTAAAATTCCTCTAAAAATAAACAGAAAATACTTTAAAAAGAAAGTGTGGAGGCAAAAAATAGGGGTATAAATTGCTTAAGGTGCTGAAAGAACACAATTGCCAAACAATAATTTCATATCCAGCAAGACTTTATTTCAAAAGTAAGGAAGATATTAAGACATTCCCAGATAATCAAAAGATGAAGGAGTTCAACACCAGTAGCCATGCCCTAAAGACAATTCCAAAGAGAGTATTCAGACTGAATGGAAAGGATGCCAGATAAGTGATCAAAGCAGAACAAAGTAGTAATGTTCTCCAGTAAAGAAATTATAGATTATAAATGCCAGTACTAGTGTAGAGATTTTTAATGTGACTTAATTTTTACTTCTTATAAGTGCTAAAATACAAAAGCATAAAAATTAATGATAAATATATGATTTTGGAGATACAATGTATAAAATTATAATTAATAACTAGTATAAAATAAATGGATAGAAGATGTACATTTAAAGGAACGGTATATTGGAAATCTATTGAAGTTAAGTTGGTATTGTATCAGGTATGATTAATCATTAATGTTAACTACAAATAAAATATATGAAAAATATATTCAGAATGAAATGACAAGGAACTTAAATGGTTAAATATAAACAATAAAATAAATATGAAAGTAAATATTAAATGTGGAATTGAGAATCAAAAAAGGTATAAAATGAGGAAAAATTAACAAAATGGCAGAAGTCCTGCATTATCAGTAGTTATTTTAAATGTAAATGTGTTAAACTCTCCAATCAAGAGGCAAAGATTGTCAAAATGGATGAAAGGCTAGACCCAACAACATGCTATTTATCTGTTTATAAGAAACTCACTTTATATTCAAAGACACAAGTAGATTGAAAGTGAAAGGATAGAAAAATACACCAATAAAATAGAAACCAAAAGAGACCTGGAGCAGCTAAATAAGTATCAGATAAAATAGACTTTAAGTAAATAGATAGATAGATAGATAGATAACAAAAACATAGAAAAGCTGTTGTAAGTGACAAAGGTCACTATGTAGTGATAAGGTGGTCAATTCAATAAAAAATAAGAATTATAAATACATCTTCACTAATAGTAAATCCACCAAATATATGAAACAAAAATTAACAAATATGAAGGGAGAAATAGACAGTTCTACATTAACAGTAGGAGAAAACAATGAACTACATTCAGTAATGGATAGAAAATCTAGACAGATGATCAGTAAGGCAACAGAAGACTTGAATAATAATCTAAACCAACTAGTCCTAAAATACACATATAAAACACTTCATTAAACTGCAGCAGAGTACAAATTCTTCTCCAGTCTAATTTTTATTAGGGAAGTTGTAGGTTTACAGAAACATCATGCAAAAAACACAGTGTTCTCATATATCCCCCTACCCTATATTTATCACACAATTAGGGTGGTGACTTAATTCTGAATATATTTTCCAGCAAGTCAAATTCACAATGAGATACCAAATAACAAATGTTGGAGGGGGTGTTTAGAAATAGAAACACATTTTCATGTTTGGTGTGAATATAAATTGGTTCAATCACATGGAAGACAGTAAGTATTCCTCAAAAAGTATAGAATTATCAAATGTACAGCAATCCCACTTGTTAATCTAAAGAACTAAAAACAAGGGCCTCAAACAGATATTTGCACACCAATATTCTTAGTGGCATTATTCACAGTTGCCAAATGATGTAAGTAATACAAATGTCTATCAGTAAATGAATGTATAAACAAAATTTGGTGTATGCATACATATGAATAGTATTCAGAGCATAGTTCTGATATGTGCAAAAACATGTTAATTGAAGTAAGCAAGCAATAAAGGACAAATATTTTCTGTTCATATTGATATGAAATAATTAGATTAAGCAAATTCTTAGTCAGAAACTAGAATATATGTTACCAGGGGCCTAAGTGGGGTTAGGCAATGCGGAATTAATGCTTAATAAGTACAGGATATATGTTTGGTGAGATGGAATTTTGTTAATGTGTGGTGGTTATGGTAGCAAAACATTGTGAATATAATTAACAGCACTGAATTATATAATTGAATGATATATTATAAAAGGGAAAATTTTAGATTGTACATATATTACTGGAATTAAAATATATTGGACTACAACACAAGCAGTGAACCCTAATATAACTTTGAACTTTAGTTAGTACAATTATAATATTTTCTCATCAATTAATTTGAACAAAGTTACCACAGTAATGCCATGTGATGAAAATAGGGGAAGGTATATGAGAACTTTGTGTTTTTTGCATGATTTTTCTGTAGACCTACAAATTCTCTAATAAAAAAAAGTTAATATATATATATATGAACTCAAAATCAAAATACATCTTGTCACAAAACTTAGAACATATGAATGCATTCCCTCTGAATTGAAATGGAACATCAAATAAAGTGCAAGTGACATCATCATGTGATTTTACTCAGTGAGGATGTCCTGTAGGACTTTCCCAATGATACTCCATGGGAAAAAGCAGTAACACAAGAGGAAAAACATGGATTATTGGAAAGAATAATATTGGGTCCCTTTCCTTTTTAAAAATTACTAAGCGATATACATATTCTAGAAAATACAAGTAGTATAGAGTTGAATTTCTACTATCTTAATAAAAAGTTCTGTTTTTCTCCTTTCAATTAGCACTATTCTATATTTTCTTTAAAATTTTTTCTACTTTGTTTTATTTCTCAAAATCAAAACTACTCCTCCTCATTGAAATTTGTGTTTCTGCCCAGCAATGCTCATTATAATTGCTCTGTTTCAAATTGTTATGGTCATTTTCATTTCATCCATGTTTCTGAAATATGTGCTTATGTCTTACCCTTTAAAACTCTGAACTTAGAATCTTGGAGTGAGTGAGGGTGAGTGTGTGTGCATGCATGTATCAGCAAGTACATGTATGAGCAGCCTGTGGGTTAGAAAAGTGAATTTTTCCCCCCATATTCCATTTCAAATCTCTAATTTTATCATCTACCAACACAATTCTTATCAGGTACTGACTCAGGCAATTGTGGAGGCTGGCAATTCTGAAATTGGTAAAGTTGGCCATAGACTGGAAATATTCATAAAGGTGATGCTGAAGTTTCAAGAGCAAGTTCCAAATTGGGAAGGGGGCACACTTGAAATTCCAGTACTAGTTGATTATGAAGTCTTGAGTTAGAAATTCTTCTGACCACTAGAACCCTAAGATCTTATTATTAAAACCCCCAAATGATGGGATGTGGCATTTTGGGTTGTAATCTACTTTACACAAAGTCAACAGATTGTAGATGAATGGGTAAACAAAATAGGGTACATATATACAATGGAATATTACTCAGCTTTATGAAAGAATGCATTTCTAACACACAGCATAACATGGATGAATTTTAGGACCTTATGTTGAGTGAAGCAAGTCAGGCATTGAAGGAGAAATATTACATTACCTCACTGATATGGATTAAGCAAATCGAGCAGATTCAGAGAGCTATTGTCTGTAAGACAAGTTTACAGGAAATAGAAAGGGAGAAGAAGTTTGTAAACCAACGCCCTTAGGGATGTAATCTATGATAATGTGAAAGTGTGTAGTTGGGCATTGAAGGGATATGACAAGGGTGTAGGGATGCTATTGGGTTGGATGGTACAAACTTGATAGGGGAGTAGGGTGGGTAGGATGGGTTGTAAGGCCCATTGAAATTGGTGGAGGGTTGGGGGAGGGAGCAGGTGAACACTAGGAATTGTTAAGTACGTGGGTGAAACTACAATGAGAAAACTCTTTTGGCTATATGACAAGAAAGCATTACTGGTTAGGGTGTTGGATGGGGGACATTTGGGGCAGGCCATACCTGGTGCAGTCTTCGAGAGAATGTGCGAGTGATCATTTTCTCACACTGTGCTGTATTAGTGGGGGGTGACCCACACAATGAGTGGGAAGGAGTTAGAATTCCATGCTGGGGATGTCCAATATGTTCTCAAACAGAGGCAAAAGTGTGTCTAGAGAGCATGGGTAACTCCCAATAGGGGAGTACAGACTAGTGTGTCAAGCAGTGTAGCAAATATCTACGTACTTTGTCCTTCAAGAGGTGAAACCTGGTGGTTTCTGTGGACCCTGAGGGGACGGGGAGGGAGGAATAGAATAGATGGAAGAGGAAGTACTTAGGGGGCATTGGAAGTGTTCTGCATGATCTTGCAATGAGGGATATAGACCATGTTAAATTTTATCAAAAATTTATAAATGTGTGTATTAGTCAGCCAAAGGGGTGCTAATGCAAAATACCAGAAATGGGTTGGTCTTTGCAAAGGGTATTTATTTGGGGTAGAGTTCCACAGATACCAGGCCATAAAGCATAAGTTTTTTCCCTCACCAAAGTCCATTGACATGTGTTGGAACAAGACAGCTGCCGACATTTGCCAGGGTTCAGGCTTCTTGGGTTCCTCTCTTCCTGGGGCTGCATTTCTCTCTGGGTTTAGCTCCTCTGGTTCCTCCACAAGGTCAGCTGTAGCCTATCAGGCAAACAGCTTGCTTCTCTTTTAATGGGGCCTTCTCTCCAACATCAAAAACTCCGACATAAAAACTGCTCCCTTTTCCCTTTGCCTTGCCTTTTATATTTGATTCCCCCACCCACCAGGGGGTGAGGTTCAACACCCTACTGACATGGCCCAGTCAACGCCCTAATCATAACCTAATTGTGCCCAGATTAACAGATCAGTTTACAAGCATAATCTAATATAGATTTTTGGAATTCATAATTACATCAAACTGCCAAACGGCTACACTGTGTATGGTCTAAAATGTAAGCCATAATGTAAACCATTGACCATGTTTAATAGCTATGTTTCAATATGTGTACATCAATTGTAACAAATGTACAAATACACATGTAAAAAGTTATTAATAGGGAAGGGTGAAAAGGGGAGGATGTTGGGTAAATGGGAGTCCCCTATATTCTGTATGTAACTTTACTGTGACCTAAATCCTCTTTGAAGACAAAAAACAAAAAGTAAGACACTGGGGAAGAAATGGAAGAAATTGCCACTGTACATACAGGACAACAGATATTGCAGTGAAGATTGGCAAAACATCAAAAAAATTAATATTTTTCAACTTTAATAACCCATTTATTTACTTTGTTTTAGTTGTAGTTTTTCTAAATTATTATGTATTTTATTTCTTATGTTTAAACCTATCATTATTATTTCATTTTTCCTATTATTGAATTTGACAACATTCTTGGCTTCATTTTTGAAGAAATTTTGGAATACATAAGGGTTACAATTACTGCAGGGAGGATAAAAGGTGTGGGGTGTCAATGATGCAGGATACATAGAAGGAAGTTCACCTGGGCATACATATAATGCATAAAAATATGTTCAAATGATCATGAGGCATTGCCACAGTGGGTAGAGATTCACACAACAGCCAAAAGATTGTTGAATCCCCATCCTGGGGAGCTCTGCCACATTCTCTAATGGAACAGAAATAATCCCCCAAGTACAGGGGCAATGACTAGTGAAGAAGGATGGTGCACTGATGGGCCCTTGATATTGACAACTATGCTTATGAGTCTTTGGCTTTTGAATTTGAAACACTTATAAGAAAAATATAATTAAGTTTTTAAATTACCTGAGAAGCAGTGGATGAAACGTCTTGACCTGGAAGATGGAGAATAAAAAAGGAAAGCAACCTAAGACTCTGGGCCATCACATTTGGGAGGGAAAGCTAAAAAGAATAGAATGTAGAGATGAAATTTCAAGGAAACCCTGAACATTTCCCTCCCTGGCATGTCCATGTTATAGTGGAGGTGTTCAAAGTTGACCACAAGAGCAAGGAAGAACATGTGTTCTGAGGCACCATAGACACTACTTCCACTGTGTAAATGAGCCCATACCAAGTCTGCTCAATAAAGTAGATTTTGGAACTGAGTAATATAATTTCATTAACAAATATCATGTTGATAATAAAGTCTGGGAAGTGTAAAAGGAGAATTGTGATAGCTGGAAATTTAAGAATAATTGCTATAAAAATATCAAGAAAAAGCATTTAACATTCCAAGGTGAACAATCATCATAGAGATAGGTACAGATAAAATGAGTTACTAATTATTTTAAATTACATACAAATATATAGACCTAAGTTCATTAAACCCATGAAGACTAAAGCAATTTATATGTGCATGGTAACCACTTTTATAGTTTTTATTTTATTATTATTATTTATCACCTCCTCACTGCTTGTGCTCACTGTGTCCATTTGCTGTGAGTTTTTCTGTGTCTGCTTGTCTTCCTTTGTTGCACCATCTCTCGCCATGCCGGCCCTGAGCTCTCCACACTGCGTGGGCCCTGAGCTTTTGATCAAACTGGTAATGGGAGCCCAACCAATTGAGACACACCCGCTTCTGTGTAGTTTTTTTTTAATTGCTATTTTTTTTTTTGTCATTTTTTATTAGATAATTTTTAGGCTTATAGAAAAATAATGCAGAACTAGCACAGAGTTGCCATATATTCCTTCCACACACAGCCTTCCCTATTATTAAAATTATGTATTAGTGTGGTAATTTTGTTATAACTGCTGAAAAATATTATAATAATTACACTATTAACTATAGTCCATAGATTACACTAGGATTTATTCTTTATGATGTATAGTTCTATGCTTATGTTATTTTATTTTATTAGGGGAAAAAAATCTCATGATATTTATTTCTCTAAAGCCTAATGAAATTGAGCATCTTCACATGTGCTTGTCAGTCATTTTATATCTTTTTGGAGTAAAGTTTATTCTGGACTTTGGACCATTTTTAATGTTGGGATGAATGTGTTTTTTATACATTCTGGGTACTAGACCATTAACAGATATATGATTTGAAAATATATTCTCCCATTCTTGTATATTTTCTATATACTTTCTTGATGGTGTACTTTGAAGAAAAAATATTTAATTTTGATGAAATATAGTCTATTTAATTTTTAAAATTTTGTTTTTTGTGTTTGTGTAATATCTAAGAATTCATTTCCAAATCCAAATGATTTAACATTGAATCACTATGAAACTCACTTATAAATTTCCTATACATGGCTCTTCTGCCCCATTTATTTGAACCTATAATTAGCACTATAATTAAATAATGTCAGAAACTTAAATCTTCCGGCTCTTCATATGCTGGTTGAGCCCTGAATCTCACCAGAGTTGCAGCCAACACCTACTCTCAAGGTCATCGGACTTACCCAGGACAACTAATCAAAGGATGATGAAGGACAATGTCCATCCCAAAAAACAGAGCATCTACAACTGCAAGCAAGGCAGTTCCATCCATCTGCCCCATAGGATCTAAGCCCCTTCTCATTTGGAAGCAGGGTAGGCATCAGAATCCTAAAATCCTCGACTGAGGAATGAACAAACAAAAGTTGGGAATGCAAATATGGACTAAAGTAGACTTGTTATTATTCTAGTAATGGAAGAACTTGTAACATTGATATAAAGACAGTGGTCACCAGAGGTTCTGAGGGGAGGGAGAGTGAAGAATAGATGTAACATGGGTCATTTTGGGGACATTGAAATTGTTCTGCATGATATTGCAATTATGGATACAAGTCATTATATATTTTGTCAAAATGTATTAAATTGTGCAATACAAAGTGTAAACCATGATGTAAAGTATAGGCCATAGTTAGTAAAAATGTTTCAATATGTGTTCATCAATTGTAACCAATGTACCACACTAATGAAAGATGTTGTTAGTGGGTACAAGTGTGGGAGGGGAAAGGGGTGGGTTATATGAGAATCCCCTATATTTTTGATGTAACATTTATGTAATCTGCTCCTTAAAAATAAAAATAAAAAAATAAAAATGCATATTTAATCCCTATGTTTTTTCTAAAAGTTTTAGAGTTTTAACTCTTACATTGAAGTTTTTGGTCCTCTTTGAGTTAAGTTTTCTATATGGTATAAGGTAAGGTTCAATTAGATTATTTTTCCTGAGAATATTCATTTGTACATGCATGATTTATTAAATAGATTAATTTTTCCCCATTGAATAGACTTTTCAACATGTCCAAATCAATTGAATATACACAGATGGGTTTAATTCTAAACTCTCAAATCTAATCCATTATTCTATATTCAATGTCTATCTTTATGCCAGTGCAATCTTGTTTTGATTAGTTGTTGCTTTGTAAAACATTTTTTTTTGCTTTATTGAAGTATATCATTCACACATGAATATACATAAACAATAAGTGTGCAGTAAAATTTGTGAACTTACAAAAAATGCAAAATAAAAATATCAGGATTAAAGTTGTCTACACAGAATATTAATTATGGCAAATATCCCTGTTCGTAAGAAGAAAATTGACTGATTCTGAAATCTACAACTTAACAAACTTGATGGTGATTCTTATAAAGATCTTATAGTATATTAACCAACTTTTAAAAACAAAATTAAGAATTTCTAATAAATTCACAAATAAATGCCACATTCAACGATCTTATTTCAAATATGGGATGCTACATATTTTCATATAGTCCTATATATTTATAAACAGAGTCATATTTAATGATTTAATTGAAAAAATATGCTTTGATTTTATATAGCTTTATATCAATTCTGTTGTCTGAATACATTTAAGGCATAGAGTTGGAGACAATGCTTTGGAGAGCTAAGTGTTAGTATACAGGACATGAGGTAATCAGGAACTATTAAGTGAAGTGATTGTACCTAATACCATTGAAGTTGTCAAAACATTTAGGAACCATCAAATTAAGGATCACATTAAAAATGTGACCTGCCATAACTATGCTAATCACTAGTTGAATTTACATCCTAAACAAGTCTCTTAATGAAAGTTAGGGCATGGGCTGGGAAAGGGCTGGAGCATTAGTCAGAAAGGAAATATCTGAGAGGATGCCTGAGGACTGTAATTACCCTAAATCCCAACCTCCAGCAAATTCCTCTGGTCAGATGAGTCACACCTTCTGGGCCTGAATGATGAGGCTCTTCTCTCCTTCCTGGAAATTCCTAAAGAAGTAATCTTGCAAAGGAAAGCCCACTATTATGCCTTACCAAGACTATCTCATTAGATTCACATTGAAAATGAGAATCAGATCCAAGTATGCCCTTTAAAGAGGTTGCTTACAACAGAAAGGAAATATTTACCCTAAAAAAAACTGGCTAACTGCCCAAATCAAGCAAACAGAAGAGTGAATTCACATTGTGTGGTTATTGAATGGACTCTGTGGATCCTAGAGTGTGGAGGGAAACACTTAGATGGGACTGAATGTCTTGATATTGGTGCATATACCAGAGCCTGAGCCCCACATGCCAGCTCATACAGCTGAAAATATTTCTTACCACTGGGCAGATGCCTGGAAAAAGTCCTTAGTCATGGCCATATCTAATGGCATTAATATTCCATGTTGTATTCATTTTCTATTGCTACTGTAACAAATCACAACACACTTGGTGACTTAAAACAACCCAAATTTATTATCTTTCTATTCTGGATATCAGAGATCCATTGAGTTCAGGTATAGAGGGTCAATAATTCTCTCTGGGCATAAATCTACTTGTGGTGGAATAACAAGTTTAGATTTTTGGTATCAACCAGCAAAATAAGTTTGTATAAAATACTATCTATCTTAGTGAAACTGATATTTTATTACTAAGGTTTATTTTGTCAGGAAAACTAATTGACTTGCTAGATTTATTTGGTTAATATTTGTTATATGATTTCATTTCTTTTTATATTGTTAAATATTCTATATCTCTCTATATTAGATGTATCTATTTGAATGGTATACAATTAGAATTGTTAAATTAGGTTTATCATTCTTTTTTAATTATGTATTTTATTCAATTTACACTTATAGTCAGATAATTTGTTTATATTTAGAATTATATTTTATTATTTGTAGAGTAAATAGTTCATATTAAGCATAGCAACCATGATAACTAGTTGACTATAAATTTTAATGGATCAATTTTACATAAAACTCCTACATATATCAATTTTAGTCTACTAAAACTTATATAATATATAAGAAATGTTGTCTACCTAAAGTGATTGTTGATATCTGTATCTACAAAAAAAGTTGTTTTTCAAATTTCTTTTTTTTTTTTTTTTTTTTACCGGGTCAATTTTTATTATACATCAGCAGTACACTTTTGAAATTTCTGTTACATTTTACCTATATGTAACATTCAGATAATATTTTATTTGTTGTTTATTTTAGGTTGTTTTAGAAACTGCTTAGAGTAAATAGTAAGAAAATGGTTAAGAATATGTTTAACCAAAATATGTGACTAGAAAGTGCATGTCGTAAATTTCTTAGAACATGATATTTTTAAAATTAAATATATTTCAGGGTAAATTATCAGAAGATGGGAAGAATTTTTGAAACACATAACTAAGACTAAGCATTTAATATCGAATTACACTGAAAGAAGAATTTATCAAATATCCATTTCTAATTACATACTAATAACTTTTCATTCCCACATTTTTTCCTTATTTTTAAAAGAGCTTTAGATTACATAAATGTTACATAAAAAATATAAGGGATTCCCATATATCCCAATCTTTCCCCCTCCAATTTAAATTCTTTCATTAGTGTAGTATATTTGTTACAATTGATGAAAACATTGAAGCATTGCTACTAACCATTTATATATTAGAACATATTAATATGTTCTCTGTTTTTTGAGATAGGCTTTGTACATCATCTTCTTTTGTTAGTTGCCCTGGGTGAGGCCAATGAACTCAAGAGTAGGTGTTGGCTACAACTCTGCTGACATTCAGGGCTCAACCAGCCTATGAACAGCTGGAAGATATAATATAAGTCTTTGGGACATATATTTAATGAGTATAATGCTAAGGTTAGGTTCAAATAAAAGGAACTGAAAAACTATGTATGAGAAAATTATAATTGAATCTAATTTTCTTACATTGAGAAGATAGGTTATCATATATTCCAAGGTAAGGCCCACCAGTGCGGTGCCGATTTCCTGGATTGTCTGCCCTGCCTATAGAGCATTGACATCTCTAGAGCCCTCAGGGGCACCCCTGCTTGAGACACTGTTTACTGTGGCAATCAACGAAATCCTCCTGAAATGTGCATAAATATAACAACTGGAATGACCTCCTGACTCACTTTGAAATCTTTTTAATAATTAAAAAAATTTTTTTAAAAAGATACTTAGATTACATAAATGTTACACAAAAATTATAGGGATTCCCATTTGTCCCACCTCCCACATCTCCTACAGCCTCCCACATAAACATCCTTCATTAGTATGGCACTTCACCTGCATCCTGGGTCTTTGCCATTAAGCATGGACCATAGTTCACATTGTAGACCTCACTCTTTCCCTCACAGTTCTGCATGTTATATATAATATAAAATGGTCTATATCTGTCATTGCAATGTCACTCAGGATAATTCCCAAGTCCAGAAAAAGCCCCTGTATTACAATTGCTTTTCCCTTTCCCTGCCCCCAGAACATCAGGTGGCCACTGGCTTCACATTAATGTTGTAGTTTTTTCCATTGCTTGAATCACAATATGTCCATAACAGAATACCAGTAGGTCCACTCTAGTCCATAGCTCTCCCCCCAATCCTGAGAACTCTGGGATAGTGATGTCCACCCCACCACCAACAGAGGGGGTCTTATATCCCATGGATAAGATGGATGGGACTATCCCACCCACAGATGCAGACTCTCTCCATTCCATGGGATGGCCATTGTCCATCATCATCTCACTGCCAGGTGTCCTGGGTGATTCCATTGCGCTATAGAGTAGGAGATGCAGCTACACTGAGATTTCAGGCCCAGCTGGCACATGGACAGCCCAAAGACTCCAGTCTCTGGATGTACACCTACAAACTCCAGCAACATGTATATATTTGAATAGAAGGGACAGATGAACCATGTCCAGGGAAGACATATTTGAATCCAATTCTGCCACTCTCAGGAGCACAGATTCCAAAGTAGGGCTCACTGATAAGGCAGCAAACTCCAGAGCTATCTGTCCTGATATAGGACCTGGGTATCTCCAGAGCCCTCAAGAGTCCCTCTGTTTGGGGTGATATCCACTTTGGAAGCCTATGAGGTCCTACTGAGATGTGCATAAACATTACTTCTGGGATGACCTCCTGACTCACTTTGAAGTCTCTTAGCCATATGAACTCATTTGTCTTTACCTTTCCCCCTTTTTATTCAAGGTCTTTTTCCAGTCATATTGCCAGTTGGCACTTGGTGGTAATCCCTCTGTGCTAGGGAGGCTCATCCCCAGGAGTCATGTCCCATGCTGGGAGGAAGGTAATGCATTCATATGCTGAGTTTGGCTTAGAGAGAGGCACATTTGAGCAGCAAGGAGGCTCTCAGTAGGCAACCTTTAGGCACCCCATAACAATAGGCTAGGTTTCAGTTTCAAGAGCAAAGACATCAGTGGATCATCCTCCTTTGCCAGAGACTGCCCTGCACTTGGGAGACTGTTGCTGTTCCCTTGCAGAATGTGGCAGAGCTCTCCATGTTGGGAAACAGTATTCTTTCATTTATTGAGTGATTCTCCACCCATGACCATTTGAACAATTTTATATACCTTGTACATATGTTCAGGTGAATTTCTTCCCATGAACCCCTATCCTTGACACCCCCCACCAACGATCCTCTCCCACCCCAGTTGTAACCCTTCTGTGATCCAAAGCTTCTTTAAAGATGAAGCCAATACAAGAGCCAAACACAATTAATAGGAAAATGAAATAATAATGATAAGTTTAAATGTAAGAGATAAAATACATGAAAATTACAAAAGAACTAAAAATTAAATTAAATTAAAAGATTGGGATATTCAAAAAATGAAATAAAAAATAAAAAAAATTTTTTTTCACATTTTGCCTTTTATCACTGAAATATCTGGTGTCCAGTCTGTCCCGTGTCACCTTTCCCCTCTCACTGCCCAGTGTCTCACTATTTTTCATTTTGTTTTCAAAGAAGTTTTTAGTCACACACAGAATACAAGAGACTCTCATATACCCAACCTCCTCCCCCTTTCCTCACCCATATTAAAACCTTTTTGTAGTGGATGGTAGCATTGTTATAACTGATATACAGAGAGTGAAACATAGCTACTAAACATTGTCAAAGTTTTACAGTATGGTTTACATTTTACACTGTACACTTTTATAAATTTTGATGCTATTTACCATGTCCTGTGTCCATCACTGTAAGGTAATGAAAAACATTTCCACTGACCACTAAATACACCCTGTTTGATCTATTCAGTTCCTCCCTCCTCATTCCCCCTGGGCCCAAGACGACCCCCCTGGCTTGACTCATTGGATGACAACGTTTGTAGTTATATGCAAAAAGAGGTCTCGACACACTGGTTTGTCCTCCCCTACCAGGAGCTGCCCTTGCTCTTGAGAGACCCCCGCCAGTCTATTTCTGAGCAAATTGGTCCTCCCAAAGATGGGAGTCCATCTCCTTCCTGCTCATTATGTGGGTCTCCACCCAGTGATACAACACATTACGACAGGATGAACACTCACACACTCCCTGGAAGCCTGCTCCAGGTGCTACCTGTCCCAAATGCTCCCCTAACCAGCACCCTAACCCAGTGACACATCCTCGTCATATTGCCATAAGAGCATTCCCATCTCTGTACTTTCAATCTCATACCCACAAATCCCAAGTGTTCACCTTGTCCCTCTCCCATCTCTCCCTCCAGTATCCTGGGTGTTCTAGCCCACCCTTCCCAATCTACCCATCTGTCAACCCTGCAACACCAAACCCAATAATATCATTACCCACCTGTCCTATCCTTTCATTTCGCAACTACACTCTATCACATTACCATAGATTACGTCTGTATGGGTGATGGCTTACAACTTTCTCTTCTCTTTCTCCTTCTTGTAAACCTATCTTTCAGACAGTAGCTCTCTGAGACTGCTCAATTTCCTTAATTCATATCAGTGAGGTCATGTACTGTTCATCTTTCAATGCCTGTCTTGCTTCACTCAACATAAGGTCTTCAAGATTCATCCATGTCATCTCGTGTGTTAGCACTTTATTCCTTCTTACATCTGAGTAATATTCCATTGTATATATGTACCAAATTTTGTTTATCCATTCATCTGTTGATGGGCAACTGGGCTGATTCCAACTTTTGGCAATAGTGAACAATGCTTCTATAAACATTGGTGTGCATATATCTGTTTGTATCTTTGCTTTTAATTCTTCTGGGTAAATACCAGCGGTGGAATCACTGGATCATATGGATCTATATTTAGTTTTTTGAGGAACCACCAAACTCTCCTCCATAGTGGCTGGACCATTCTAAAATCCCACCAGCAGTGGATGAGGGTTCCCATTCTTTCATAATATTTTGATTTCATTATTATTATTTTTGCAGGCTTTGTTTTGGGGAAGCTTTGGATTACAGAAGGGTTGCAATTGTGGCAGAGGAGGGCCACCAGTGTGGGGTAGCAGTGGTGAGGGGATGTGTGGGGAGTGGACACCTGGGGCATGCTTCTATGGAATATGAATGTGTTTATATGGTCATGGGCAGTTGTCTTGGTGGGTAGAGAATCACAAAAAAACAATCACCACTCCTATTTAACATTGTCTTAGAAGTACTTGGCTGAGCACCAAGGCAAGAAAAAGATATAAAATGCATCCAAATTGGAAAAGAAGAAGTAAAAATTTCATTATTTGCAGATGACATGATCCTATACATAGAAAGCCCTGCGACATCTACAACAAAGATTCTAGAAATTATAAAGGAGTTCAGTAATGTCACAGGCTATAAGATCAATGCTCAAAAATCAGTAGCATTTCTGTATACCAATAATGAGCAATCTGAGGAGGAAATCAAGAAAAAAATGCCATTTACAACAGTAACTAAAAGAATCAAATAACTAGGAATAAATTTAACTAAAGATGTAAAGGAAATATATACAGAAAACTACACAACACTGTTAAAGGAAATCAAAGAAGACTTAAATAAATGGAAGTATATTTCCTGTTCATGGATAGGAAGACTAAACATCATCAAGATGTCTATCCTACCCAAAGTAATCTACAGATTTAATGCAATCCCCCAAAAAACAACACTGTATTTTTTAAGGAATTAGAAAAACTAACTACAAAATTGATTTGGAAGGGTAAGAGGCCCCATATCACCAAAGACATATTGAAAAAGAAAAATGAAGTTGGAGGTATCACACTACCTGACTTTAAAACATACAACAAAGCTACTGTTGTCAAAACTGCATGGTATTGGCACAAATATAGACATACCAAACAATGGAACCAAATTGAGAGTTCTGATATTTTTTTAGCCTTGTGCCTTTCATCACCATAAGATCTGTTATCTTTTATGTATATTGACAATTTCTTCTGTATTGTCCCCCAGTGTCTAATTTTTTCACTTTATTTTCCAAAAAGCTTAAGTTACAGAAAATTCACGTAGAAACTATAGTCCATGGTTAGTAGCAATTCTTCAATATGTGCCCATCAATTGTAACAAATGTACCACAATAATGAATGATGTTGATAATGGGAGAAATTTGGGGAGGGGGAGCGGAAGGGGTGGGGTTTGTGAGAATTCCCTCTATTTTCGATGTAACATTTATGTAATCTAAAGCTTCTTTAAAATTTTAAAAATTAAAAATTAAAAAAAGAAAATATAGGGGATTCCCACATACCCCTCTCCCTCCCCCCTATACATCCTCCCCAGCCAATAACAACCTACATGAATTTGGTTCATTTGTTTTAATTGATAAACAAATATAGAAGCTTTGATACTAATCCTGGTCATTGGTCTACACTATGGTTTACCTTTTATACCATGTAATTTTAAAGGTTCTGACAAAATGTATAATGGCCTATATGAGGAAAATGACAAATATATATATGTGCCTTGCATAGTTACAGGTAGCAAACTCACTAGGACCATGGCTGAGAATTCCCACTGCTGGTTCCTGTTCTGAGAACTTCTAAGATGTTTCTGCTGGTGTTGCTTAAACAGGGAATTTAAAGCCCTGAAATCAACCTTGTATTCCTCCACATTCTCTAGCACTTTAGGAGCACAAGCCAATCTCCCTTTACTTGTTAATTTCACACAAATGAATTACCTGGTCAACAGAAACTTTTCTCTTAAAGTCTTTGATTAGAAATATCCAATAATTATATTTTACATAGTTCCATTGACACATCACATTGTGTATTGCCAGTATCTTCTTTACACCTGGGACTAGAGTTGTTTTAATTTGAATAGGTTAAGAACCAATTCTAAAATTCCCAGGATCAACTTAAGAAAATCACCGTACAGTTTAAGTTCCTCTGCTGATATCAAAAGCTGTACTAGTCACACTTCTCCAGATAGAAGCAACAACATACATGTATGGGTGTGAATGTGTGTATATATGTATGTAGGTGTTTGTGTGTATATATATATATATACACACATATATATGATTTATTGTATCTATTATTTGTTGTAAGGAATAGGCTTATGAGATTGTGGGGGATGGCAAGTACAAATCTTAAGGGCAGGTAGGAGGATGGAAATCCCTGTAATAATGATAGTGATGTCTTGAGTATGAATTCCTTAGTTTGCAAACTCAGGACAGAGTGACAAGTGTAATCTTCAGACAGAATTTCATCCTTCTGGAACCCGCAGTTTTATGCATTTAATGTATCAAACAAATTGCAAAAGGTACACCTACATTATCCAGAGTAATCTGCTTTAAGTTGGCAAATTGTAGATTTCAATCCATTTATAAAACATTTTCACAGCAACATCTATAACATTACATTGTATGACAGAAAAACTGGGCACAATAACACAATCAAGTTGATAGGTAAAATTTACC
>JAKSZT010054437.1:2661292-2687974 GCA_026826555.1 Tolypeutes matacus | reverse complement strand
GTCTCATTCCTTCGCTGGGTAACTCAGAGTCTCAGTTGATTTGTCCCGCAGGCCGGGACAAATTATAATGTATCTAACTGTGTGATTCCTTAGGGAAAATAAGTTACCTTCAACTCCATTGTTTTCATAATTGGTATCGACCAATAATAAAACCTTATTGAGTAATTATTGTATCAGTATGTCATATTTTTTTATTCTGTCAGTGGCTTGCACATTTATAGATACAACTATAATTAATTCTAACTTCCAATTACTCAATCTTCATTTCTTCAGTGCCTTCCAATAACACTGCTTCAGTAAAATTAATACAGCAAGATAAAATCCAAATCCAGATGTAAATGGGAATGTCATTGCATCTGACCAACAAGTTTTGCTTTGGTGCAAGGCTTGGGTGTGTGATGAGCAGATGAGAAAGCCTACCTGGGAAGAATGTGACTGGAAGTAATCATAAAGAACCCATACCAAGGTATTACTGTTCCAAGTGATTAGCAGATGACAGGGTATCCCCAAGAGATCAGGCAAAGCAGAGCCAAGGAGGTGATGAGTGGGAGAAGAAATAAGGAAAGAGGTTTGCATCAATGGACACTGCTATTCAAGGAAATTATTTTTAATTTGTACTATATATGGGAGGAAAATCTCAGACTGTTTTAGTAGAAGAGTGATATGATCCAGCTTAGATTTGAACTTGACCACTTACAAAATTGGACTGTTTAGGGAGCCCCTGTTGTGGGGTTGTGGGGTTTGATGGGCTCGAACAAAAGAAGTAGTGGCAGAAGTCAAAGGGATTCAGTTTCCTGGTATAAATTTTATGTGAAAACTATTTTTTTTTCATTTAACAATATCTATGTATTTATTTATTTAGTTAGTTAGTTAGTTAGTAAGTTTACCATAAGATCTTGTGGTTTAACTATTTGTTCGGAGTAAGATATTTTTTTTAACTTTAATGTTTTAGAGAACTTAGTTTTATACCTATAATTCCATTGTCAGCAAAATAATATTACATTTTGAATGGACAAAAAATCAACAAATGCACTATCCATGTATGCAAATCTTATTTTCTAAATCAAAGAAAAGCCATGAAACAAACCCTAGGCAAGAGAGATAAATTGACCATAACATTGTGTTCAATAACATATCCAGATGCCTAGACATCAGCAAAAAATTACTAAGAAGTGGGAAGAGCTGGGCCAGATGAAGAATAAACCAAATATCCTGATATGATAGAGAATTTAAGAAAACTAATCGATAATAACTACACAAGCATCCTAAATCAATTCAAAGAGTTGAAGTATAATGGTTCCTTTTTCAGGATAGATCACATGCTGGGTCACAGTACAGGTATCAATAAATTTTTAAAAGATTGTAAATATACAAAATGCTTTCTCTGATCAAAATGGAATGAAGCTTAAAATCAATAATGGACCAAAAGAGGCAAAATTCACAAATATATGCAATTTAAACAACACACTCTTAAGTAATCAGTGGGTCAAAGAAAGAAATTGCAATACAATTCAGGAAATATCTTCATATGAATGAAAATGATAACACAACACATCAACCTATGGGACACAGTAAAGGCAGTCCTGGGAGGGAAAATTATAGTCCTTAATGCTTACATTTAAAAAGAATAAAGAGCAAAAATCAAAGACCTATCTTCATATCAGGAGCAACTAGAAAAAGAAGAAAAAACTAATTCCAAACCAAGCTGAAGGAAAGAAATAATAAAGACCTGAGCAGAAAGAAATTAAGTTGGGAAACAAAACAAAACAAAAACAATAGAAAGCATCAACAAAACCAACACTTTGTTCTTGAGAACAACAAAATTGACAAAACTTTTGCTAGACTGAGACAAAGTAAGAGAGAAGATCCAAATAAATAAAATCAGAAATGAGAGGGAGGGATATTACCACTGACCCCACAGAAATAAGAAAGATTATAAAAGGATATTATGAGCAACTGTTGAACAAAAAACTAAAAAAAAAACAAAAACAAAAAATTGACAAATTCCTAGAAACAGATGAACAACCTACACTGACCCTAGAAGAAATAAAAACATCAGCAAACAAATCACAAGTAAAGAGAATGAAAATATCATTATAAACCTCCTAAAGAAGAAAAGCCTAGGACCAAATGGCTTCAGAGGTAAATTTTATCAATCATTCAAAGGCAATCTAAAACCAATCTTGCTTAAGCTCTTCCTAAAAATTAAATAGCATGGAAAGCTACCAAACTCAGTCTATGAAGCCAACACCACCATAATACTAAAACTAGTTAAAGATACTAGGAAATAAAGACAATTTCAGACTAATATACTATAAAGAATATGGATGCAAAAAACCTCAACAAAATATTTGCAAGCAGAAACTAAAAGCACATTTAAAAAATTAAACACCATGATCAAGTGGGTTTTATCCCAGGTATACAAAGAAGGTTCAACACAAGAAAATCAATTACTGTAATAAACCACATAAATAAATTGAAGAAAAATCACATGATCCTCTCAATTGATGCAGAAATGGTTTGACAAAATCCATTCTATTTTATTGATAAAAAACACCACTAAAGGAGTGGATGTGTCTCAAGCAATTGAGTGCACACTTCCCACATGGAAGTTACTGGGTTCAGTTCCCAGTACCTCCTAAAGAAGACAAACAAACAACAAGCAGACAACAAGCAGACATTGAGCAAAAACAATGAACAGACAATAAGGAAAGACAACAAGCAGACAACAAGCAAAAACAATTAGCAGGACAACGAGCTGACAATGAGCAAAAACAAACCAAATGAGCAGGAATCGGATGTGGCTAAAGCAGTTGAGTGGCTGTTTCCCAAATGGGAAGTCTCACGTTCAGTTCCTGGTGCCTCCTAAAGAAAAAGAAAAACAAACAAAAAACAGTTCAGGCTGTGAGGCTATTACAGCTCAGGAGCTGTAATGTTTCAGACCCAAAAATGACTTCTTCAATAGCTATTTAGTATATTTCATTCCATTTTGGCCAGGGATCAGCACCCTGTTTCAGAGTAATCTCATTGATGAGAACAGAGTTGTCATAGACTAGCTTAGATTAAACCTTTACTTAAACATATAAGAGGGAAACACCTCTATTCTTGTAAATATAAGAAAAGCATACTTTTTTTTCAAGAGCTTTCTCCTAATCAGCTTTACCAAATCTATCTAAGGCTGTATATGATGTGATTAAGGGAAGGAGGCAACACAATATAGAAAACAGTTAGAATTATCTCAATGAATGATGTAGATCATAAAAATGTTTTAGGTAAGCAGTGAAAGCATTTGAGAGGAACAGCACAAATAATATCAGGTGGGGGAAGGAAGTGGAATAGGGTTTTATATATATATATATATATTATTACTAAATTTAATTAAAGATATGAACACACAACAGAGCCTGCGGCTCTTTTTTTTTTTTTTTTTTTTTTTTTTCATATATATTTTAAAAGATGCTTAGATTACATAGATGTTACACAAAAATTACAGGGATTCCCATGATCTCCACTTCCCATACCTCCCATAACATCTCACATAAACCTTTTTCATTGGTGTGGCACATCACCTGCAATGGATATACACATCCTGGGGCTTTGCCACTAAGCATAGACCACAGTTCACATCTTAGACCACACTCTCTCCCACACAATTCTGCATGGTATATGCTGCTATAAAATGGCCTATATCTGTCACCAAAATGTCACTCAGGACAACCCCCAAGTTCTGAAAAAGCTCCTGTATTACAACTGCCCTTCCACTCCCCACCCCAAAAGCATCTAGTGGCCACTGGCTTCACCTCACTGTTAAAATTTCTTCCATTGCTTGAATCCCAATATGTCTACAACAGAATACCATTAAGTCCACTCTAGTCCACAGCTCTGCCCCCAATCCTGAGGAGACTGGAATGGTGAAGTCCACTCCATCTCCAAGTGAGAGTGGGCTTATATCCCATGGATATGGTGGATGGGATTATCCTGCCTTCAGCTGCAGGCTCTCTCCATTCCCTGGGATGCCCATTGTCCATCATCATCGTCTCCTCACCAGGTGACTTGGGTGAGCCCACTGAGCTGTAGAGTAGGAGTTGCAGCTCCACTGAGATTCCAGGCACAGCTGGCACATAGGCAAGGCAGAGGCTCCAGTCTCTGGAAGTACACCTACAAAGTCCAGCCTCACATATTGGTTTGAATAGAAGGGACTGATAGACCATAGGCAGGGAAAACTTATTTGAATCCAACTCTGTCACTCTTAGGAGCACAGATTCCAAAGTAGAGCTCACTGATAAAGTGTCAATCTCTGGGGCTAACCCCCCTTATATAGGACTTGGGTGTCTCCAGAGCCCTCAGGAGTCCCTCTGTGTGGGGTGAAAACCACTTTGGTGTTCTTTGAGATCCTACTGAAGTGTGCATAAGCGTTACCTCTGGGATGACCTCCCGACTCTCTTTGAAGTTTCTTAGCCATATGAACTCATTTGTCTTTATCTTTTCCCCCTTTTATTCAAAGTTGTTTTTTTTTTCCCAGTCATGTTTCCAGTTGGCACTAGGTATTAGTCCCTTGTTGCCAGGGAGGCTCATCCCCGGGAGTCATGTCCCGTGTTGGGGGGAAGGTAATGCATTCATATGCTGAGTTTGGCTTAGAGAGAGGCCACATTTGAGCAACAAGAAGGCTCTCAGGTGGCAACCCTTAGGTACCCCATAACAGTAGGCCAAGTTTCAATTACAAGAGCATAGACTCATAAGGCTAGTCATCAGTAACAAGAACCCAACAGTGGGCCATCTTCTTTTGCCAGACGCTGCCCCTGCACTTGGGGGACTGTTGCTGCTCCCTTGGAGAATGTGGCAGAGCTCTCCAGGCTGGGAATTCAGTATTCCCTCATTTACGGAGTGATTGTCTATCCACCATGACCATGCCCCATCCCTCAATCATTTGAACAATTTTATATATCTTTCATGTATATTCAGATAAACTTACTCCCATGAATCCCCCATCCCAGATACCCCCCACCAATTATCCTCTGCAGCCCTCATTGTAACCGTTTTGTGACCTAAACTTTCCTTGAAGCTGAAGCCCATATAATAACCAAACACAATTAATAGGAAAATGAAATAATAATGATAAGCTTAAATGCAAGAGATGAAATACTAGGAAATTCAGAAAAAAAGAACTAAAAATAAAATATAATTAAAGGATTTGGACATTCAAAAAAGAAAATGGGAAAAAAACAAAAGAAAAAAATTTTAATTATTATTTTTTTTCTCCTTTTATCACTGCATTATCAGATGTCCAGTGTGTACCGTGACACTTTCCCCCTCTCATTCCACAGTGTCTCCCAAATTTTCATTTAGTTTTCAAGGTTTTTGACAGTCCTTGCTTGGAGGGAATCTTCTGATAGCAGAAAAGATGTACACAAGATTATGATACAGATTCAAGAACTGTATCAATAAGAGTGAGCACAATTCTTATTTTTTATTTCTTATTTCTGTAGATATATGCTCTGAAGAGGAAATAGCTTTGCTACTGGGGAATACCACATGAAAAAGCTGAATCCACAGTAAGATAACGGAAAGATGCCCACTATGCTCACTACTGAAACAAGACAGGACCACCATCTGCACCAAAATATCCCTGTTCATGATGGCTTCGTAACTCAGAGAATGGCAAATGGCAGCACAGCATTCAATAGACTATTCCATGAGGAGGAACAGCTCTGTAACTGCTGAGAAAAGCACCAGAAAAACCTGGGTGACACAGCCAAGGAATGAGATGGGTTACACTGTGTTCAGAAGTTCATAACAGTTTTGGGCACAACAGCAGAGATGAGGCAAAGGTCAAATAAATTCTTTCCTTGAGAAAAAAATTCAAGGGTGTGCAAGAGCACCTTGCACAAGGATGTTGTGGTGACAATGAGGCCTCTCCCCATGTGGACTGTCAAGTAAATCAGTATAAAAATTGAGGCTTGCAGCAACTGTCGCATCCAGGGCCAGAAAAATCCAAGAGAAGAAATTCTGCCACCAATAAATGTTTCATTTTTGATGATATTCTGCATTCAAAAAGAAAACATAAAGGTTATTAAAGTTATCAAGAACACCAAGTATTCCTATTTAATATGTAGTTCATATTATTTGATATATTCTGTCCTTGCATGTGCGTGGTTATGTGTGTGTGTGTGTAGGACAGGTAATACAGTAAATTCTTTCCATCCATAAAAATCTAGTTTGTCAGTCATATGGTTCAGAATTATACTGTTTCATAAATTGTTCTGTTCCTTCCTATAGGTGTCTAAGTTTTATGGTGCTATTCAGGCACATCACTATATTGTTTCAATGTTACTCATTATTACCAATTTTGTAGGATAAAGCATTCTGTGCATTAGAGAGAAAGATTCTAATTTACATGTGATAGGAAATGAAGGGAAATATATGGAGGTGCCTATCTATCCATGCCAGGGCCTATCTCCTTTATGTTTTGCAATTTTGTTCAACAATTAATCGATAATTTTATTACATTTTATTTTTCTTTATTTGTCTTAAAAATATACATGATGAAATATCCAAAATTCTTATCCTTAATTTTATTTAAATTTCCTTTCTTCCTATGCTGCTACAATTTTTCTTATGCCATGTGAGATTTTTCATTATTATTTCTAATTGATTAAATTTCATATTCCTTTGCCTGTATTCTAAATTCTAACCCCCTCTTTCTGACTCTGTGATGAACATTTTATTTATATTGTTCGGCTTCTTCCAAAATTTAATTTTCTAAATATAATCCTAAATTAAGTGAATTTTTTCATATACTTCTCAATATGTTTTAAATTTGCCACCTCAATGGAAGGGAAAATATGAAAAAAAGTTTGGTAATGAGTGTAATTATTTACACCCATATTCTGGCATTATACATTCTAATACTATACTTGCAACATTAGATCAATATCTGTGATTTGTCTTTCTCTCTCTCCCCAGTTGTCCATCCATTTTATCCATCTAAGAGTTTGATTAATTCAACTCACTGGAAAATTATGAAGGTAATTCAATTGCTTAAACATTATGTTGAATAAATACAGTCTAAAATGCTAAATCAGTAGACTCATGTTCTTTTAAAAATATAATCTTCCTCTTTGGAGATTCATAAAATCCTCTCAAACTGCCACACTTGTATATTGAAGATACAATCTATCAGGTTTTGTGTTTACCCCTTTAGTTATCCTTACTGGTGATCTTCATTTTCTCTCACTACTCCAAGCTATTCTTTCCTGTCTTTTCCTTTCAACCTACAGAACTTCTTTTAGTAATTTTTGTAAGGCAGATCTTTTGTTGACAAACTCTCTCAGTTTCTGTTTATCTGTGAATATTTTAATCTCTCCCTCATTTTTGAAAGTAAATTCACCATCATTTTTGAAGGAAAATTTTGCCAGATGGAGAATGTTTGTCTGGCAGTTATTCTCTTTCAGTATCTTTAATATATCATACCATTGCGTTATCATCTCCATGGTTTCTTCTGAGAAATTGGCTCTTAGTCTTAGTGAAGATTATTTATGTGTGATGAATCACTTTTGCTGCTTTCAGAATTCTTTCATTGTCTTTGGCATTTGGCATTCTGATTAGTATGTGTCTCAGAGGAGGTCTATTAGGATATATTCTGGTTGGAGTTTGTTGCAATTCTTGGACTTATATATTTATATCTTTCATAAAAGTTTGGAAATATTGGGTTATTTTTTATTTTAAAAAATCACCATTAATTTGTTGATCTGTCATTAATCTACATAGCAAAAAAATCAATTCTATTCAGATCCCATGTACACTCTGAATAGATGTATTCCTGAGCAATAAAAATCACAAACATTAACCATGATCATTTGAACAATATTTAAGAGTTCATTGTTTAAAATTTTTGTGCAAAGCCCAATTTTTCCAAATGTGCAAAGTAAATTTTCACCATTTGAAGGAAAATTCTTTGTTCATTTTTTAAAATAAAATTTTGCTGAAGTATATAATTCATGCATGCACCTACATAAACACTAAGTTTTATGTAAAAGTTGTGAATTTACAAACAAACATGCATATTATTATACAAGGTTCCCATACATCTCCCCACAATTATTTATTAAAATATTATTTCTTCCCTTTTCCCTTCTTTTTCCTTCTGGGACAGCCATGATGCATATATTTGTGTGCTTCATGCTGTCACTCAAATCCCTGAGATACTGCTCAATTTTTTCTATCCTTTTCTCTATGTTTTCTTCTAGCTATATGATTTTGATTGTCCTGTCCTCTAGTTTGCTTATTCTTTCATCTCCCTGTTGAAACATGCTGTTGTATGCCTCTAAAATATGTTTAAGTCTCCACTTTTGTGTTTCATACCCAGAATTTCTGTTATGTTTCTTTTTATACCTTCAATTTCTTATTTATGCTCACACATATTCTTAATATCCTTAATCTCTTTATGCATATTTTCATTCATCTCCTTGAATTGATTTAGGAGATTTCTTTGAAGTTCTTTAATTAGTAGTTTCAAATTTTGAGTCTCCTCAGAGTTAAAATTTGTTTTCTTTAATGAGTCACATCTTCATGCTTCCTAATATGGCTTGTAATTTTTTTCCTGATATCTAGGCATCTAATTGTCTTGATGAAAAAACTCTGAAGGTAAGTTTCTCTCTCTTGCCTATAGTTTTTCTGTTGATTAGCTTTGTGTTAAGGCTCTTTGATTCTTGGTCAAACATATTCTAGCCCTTTAGAATATGCTGTTTTTTATGAGATTTTCTGAGCTTTTCTTCACCCGATTCTTGTTCTGGATATGTGGCAAAATATTTAAGATTGCACTTTTTGTATAATTGTTCATCTCCAGGAGAGCTTCCTTCTCTCTGTTACTTCTTTTGGAATTACTGACCTGTTCTGGTTGTTTTTGTGCAGAATTTTCTCCCCAGCTCCTATTATTTCTTTAAATTCTCTTCCTAACTCATTGCTCCATTTCTTTAACATTTTTCAGTTCTGGGACCCTCCCATCTTACAGCAGTTCAGTTTAAACCTACTTCATTTTTTTTTCTCTGTGTGAGGCTTTTCTGCCTCTGGTTTCTTCCCCATTAGGTCTTTCTGCCCAGGGAAACTAGATGGTATCAATCAAGAAAGGTGGGTCTCTCCATAAAAATCCATTTTGCATTTAGGTGGTCCAGTCAACAGAAACTGGATTGACTGAATGAACCCCTTACCAGCTGAATTTCTATTGTGGTCTCACTCATTTTTTTCTTTTAAACAATAAAATTATTTATGATGTAGAAGTTAGTTTCCTTATTTAAAAAAGCTATATTTTATAACAACCTAATATTTAGTGTGATTAAGTATGAAGAAGAATTGATCAATGATATTGTATCCTAAAATAAAAATTGTGTTTGCCACTTTTTAATTGTAATGTTTTGCAAATTAGCAATAAAGTTTAATATCCCTTAATACTTCCTGCTCATACCTAAAATTTACTTTTACTAATATTTTCAACATTTCTCCATTGTTTACAGTTTGCTCAGCACCCTGTTATGTATTAAAACATAGTTATGGATTGTGGGAACATGGCTGATGGGTTAGGCAGATAAGCTCAGCTCTCACTAAAACTATAGAGAACGAGCCAGAGGCTGCCTAGGGGACCTCCTTTGGGGTATAACAAACAAAGACACTTCTTCACAATTTCCAGAAGAGTGATGGTCAGAGAGATGAAGAAGTCAAAACAAGTAATCATGAGTTATTAAACCACCCAGCTGCCAGGAAGGGCTACCCGTCCTTACCTCTGGGATATGAAGTGAGGATAAATCTCCTGATGAGTTGTATTTAAATGAAAGAAGAGAAGATGTCTTCCTCCCTGCCAGCTCCTTTGGATATATTTAGAACCAGAAGGTGCTCTGAGTCATCAAGAAAGGTTATTGAACAGATAGGGAAGTGAGGAGAAAAATCATGGTTTGCTTGCTTTGGTGGCTGAAAGTGGAACACATACCAGGCCCTTAGGGTGGATAGCCTAGGTAGAGCCCCTGGATCCCTGCTCCAAACAGGAGTGTGATGACAGACTCCCTATGTGGAAGAGGGGTCTGGTTGGGTGGAGAGTGATTTCCTTGTGGTGATTTTAGCCAGATGCACCTCCCTTGAATATCAGAAGGGACCCCAGCTCAACAGGGAGAGAGGAGGGAGATCTCCTCAGGCAGGCTGACATGCCCAGCTGCCTAGGCAAAGAGAGGAATTATATTAGAGAGGAGGCAGAGACAGGCAGCTGATCAGCAGGACTCCAGCAGACTGCAGGGAACATAACCTGCCCAAGGGAAAAGGGGTAGACAGCCTTCTGAAAGGCTAATTAACCCAAGGAGGCAGACTAGCTCAGTGGAAGAATTCCTGCCTAGCTTATGCAAGGTCCCTGGTTTGATTCCGGTCTATTTCTTGAGAAGTAACCCACCAGGTTAGCAGGCATTCATATGAAACTTTATGATAGGGAATATATAGACATTCTCTTTGTATTAGCTTTTCTTGGATCTCTTATTATTTTTTTAAGGTTCCTTTTTTCTTGTTTCCCTGATTTTACTCACTAAATTCTGGTTCAAACCTGTAGAGGGCATAGTGCAGGGTGAGTGATTGATAAACACTAGCAGCCTGAGAAGATCCTTAGGGGTCTAAGAGAAAAGGCTGTTTTTAATTTTTGTTTTTTATTTTTTTAATATTGTCTACTTTTTAAAAATGAGTTGCTGCTGTCTTGTTTCTTGTTTGTTGTGTTTTCACTTCCTTTGTTTCTCTACTTGTCTGTTTTTCTGCTTTTCTTTTTTTAATCATTTAATGATTTACTCTACCTATGCTATTTCTTTTCTCTCCTTCATTTTAATATCTTCTGTTTTCTGTTGTTGTCATTTTCATTCCTCCTCTTCTTTTTGGACTCCAAAATTTCTTGTTTTTATTTCTCCTTTCTCTGTTTGTTTCCTTTTTTTCACTTTTTCTCTCTTTTCTCATTTCTTTTCCCCTTTTCTTGAAATTCCAGCTTTTTAATTCATTCAATATATTTTTCTTTATTGTGTTTCTTGTTTTATTGTTTCTATTTCATGTTTCTAATCATATTCATCAGTGATTATTACGTTAATTTTTCAATTTCCTAGGTCTTCTATGATTTCTCTGCTATCTTTTACTATTATTATTACTATTATTCTTTTTTCTCTTCTTATCTCTTTCTATTTCTCTGGTCATAATTTTTTTTCTTTCAAAGGAACATAGAAAACAACAAGAAAATAGACTAAGAGGAACAAAGTAGCACAGTGAAACTATACTACACACACAAAACAGCAACATAATGTAACCATGGAATATAGAAGGAAGTTAATCAACTGAATAAATCCATCAAGATAAACATGCCTAGACACCAACAAAAAATTTCAAGCCATACTAAGAAACAGGAAGATATAGCCTAGTATAATGAACAAACTAAAAACCAGGAGGAGATGCAGAACATTGAACAACCAATCAGAGACGTCCAAACAAATATCATGAATTAACTTAATTAAGTGAAGGAAGAAATTAAGGCTATTAAGAAGACACTGTGAGAACATACTGAAGAAATTGTAAAGATACATAAAAAGGTAATTGATATGATGGTGATGAATGTCACAATCCAAGAAATCAAAAATATGTTGGGAGTAAACAACAGCAGATTTGAACAGGCAGAGGAAAAAATCAGCAATGGGAAAGACAGTATATCTGAAATCAAACAGATAGTAGAACCGATAGATAAAAAGATAGAAAACATTCAACAGGGACTTAGGGACCTGAATGACAACACAAAATGCACAAAGATAAACATTATAGGCATCCCAGAGTGAGAAGAGAACGGAAAGGGGAGAGGAGTGTTGGAGGAAATAATGGCTGAAAACTTCCCAAACCTATTGACGGAGATGGAGGTACAAGTCCAGGAAGTATAGCACATCCCAAAGAGTATAAAACCTAACAGGCCTACTCCAAGACATATATTTGTCAAGCTGTCAAATGTTCACAACAAAGAGAGAGTACTGAAAGCAGCAACAGAAAAGAGAGCCATCACATACAAAGGAGCTTGATAAGATTAAGCAGATTAAGGGCTGATTTCTCATCTGAAACCATGGAGGCAAGGGGCAGTGGAATGATATAATAAACGTGCTAAAAGAAAAAGAAAAATTCCAGTTAAGAATTCTCTATCTAACAACGCTGGCATTCAAAAATGACGGAGAGCTAAAAATAGTCACAGAAAAACAGAAACTAAGAGAATATGTAAAAAAGAAACCTGCAATGCAAAAACTACTTAAGGGAGTTCAGCAGGTTGAAAAGAAAAAAAAAGGAAAGAGTTGTTGGAGAGTGTAAGAACAACTAAAAAGATAAAAAGAGAAATAAAAGCAACATTTGGCATATATAAACTTAAAGAAAATATGACTAATTTAAGTAATTTCTTGACAGTAAAAACATTGAATGATAATGGATTAAACTCACCAGTCAAGAGTTACAGACTGGTAGAATGAATAAGGAAATATGGCTCACGTATATGCTGTCTCCAAGAAACCCACCTTAAACCCATGGGTGCAAGGAGGCTGAAAGTGAATGGCTGGAAAACAATTTTACAATCAAACAATATCCAAAAGACAGTGAAAGTAACTATATTAATATTGGACAAAATCTTTAAATGCAAAACTGTTTTAAGAGAGAAATAAGGACACTATATATTAATAAAAGGGGTAATCTATCAAAAAGAAAGAACAATCATAAATATTTATGCACCTAATCAAAATACATGAGGCAAACTTTGGAAAAACTAAGTGGAGAAATAGATGCCTCTGCAATTATAATGAGAGATTTTAATACACCATTATCACCATTAGACAGAACATCTTGACACATAACCATTAAAGAAACAAAGACTTTGAATAATACATTAGATGACTTGGACCTAATAGACATATACAGAACATTACACCCAAATACAGAAGAATTTACATTCTTCTTGAGTGCACATGGATCATTCTCCAGGATAGGCTACTTGCTAGGTCACACAACAAATCTCAATGAATTCAGAAAGATTTAAATTATACAAAGTAATTTCTCTGATCACAATGAAATGAAGCTGGAAATCAGTAAGGGGCTGAGAACCAGATTAGGCAAAAACATGTGGAAGTTAAATAATACACCTTAGACAAACAGTGGGTCAAGGAGGAAATCTCAAAAGAAATCAGTAACTACCTTGAAACAAATGAAAATGACAACACAATGTATCACAACCTATGGGATGCAGCAAAAGCTGCACTAAGATGGAAATTCATAGTCATAACTGCCTATATTTAAAAAAGGAGAAAGAGTTAAATCAAAGACCTAGCTGCAGTTCAGGAGGAATTAGAAAGAGAACAACAAACTAAACCCAAAGAAAATTTTAAAAAAGAATTAACAAAAAGAAGAGAAGAAATAAATGAAATTGAAAATAAGAAAACACTAGGAAAAAATAAGCAAACCAAAAGCTAGTTCTTCAAGAAGACTAATAGAATTCACAAACCCTTAGCTAGACTAACAAAGAAAAAAGAGAGAAGATGCAAATACATAAAATAAGAAAAGACCCCACAGAAATAGAGAGTATCATAAGAGAATACTTTGAAAAATTATATGCCAACAAGAAGGATAATTTAGAGGAAATGGACAAATTCTTAGAATCACACAAGTAATCTACATTGTCAAAAGAAGAAATTGATGAACTCAACAGAGCAATCACGAATAACGAGATAGAATTAGTCATCAAAAGCCTCCCAAGTAAGAGCCCAAGACCCGATGGCTTCACAGATGAATTCTAGCAAACATTACAGAAAGAACTAACACCAAACCTGCTTAAACTCTTCCAAAAATTTGAAGTAGAAGCAACATTTCCTAACTCATTCTATAATGCAAAAATTACCCAAATAACAAAGCCAAACAAAGACACCACAAGGAAGGAAAACTATAGACTATCCCTCTAATGAAACTAAATATTAAAATCCTCAACAAAATACTTGCTAAATATATTCAACAACACATCCAATGAATTACACACCATGACCAAGTAGGTTTCATTCCTGGTATGCAAGGGTGGTTCAACATAAGAAAATCAATCAATGTAATAAACCACATAAATAGATCAAAAGAAAAAAAAAAAAAGCACATGATCATCCCTATATATGTAGGATAAGCACTTGAAAAAAATATAACATCCTTTCTTTTAAAACATTACAAAAGATAGGAATAGAAGGATACTTCCTCAACATGATAAAGGGTATATATGAAAAACACACAGATACCATCTTATACAATGGAGAAATCCTAAAAGCTTTCTCTCTAAGCTCAGGAACAAGACAAGGATGCCCACTTTCACTGCTTCTATTTAGCATTGTGTTAGAAGTACTTGCTCAAGTACTTAGGCAATAAAAAGATAAAGAAGTCTTTCAAGTTGGAAAAGAGAAAGTAAAAATTTCACTATTTGCAGATGGCATGATCTCATATGTAGAAAGCCCTCTGAAATCTACAACAAAGCATCTAGAACTTATAAATAAGTTCAGTAAAGTGGCAGGTTAAAAGATCCACATGCAAAAATCAGCAGCATTTCTGTACACAAATAATGAGCAATCTGAAGATGCTATCAAGAAAAAATTCCCATTTACAATATCAAGAAAAAACTAAAAGAATCAAATACTTAGGAATGAATTTAACTAAAGATAAAAATGAAATATATGCAAAAAACTATACAACTTTGTTAAAAGAAATCAAAGAAGACTTAAGTAAATGTAAGAATATTCTCTGTTCATGGATGAGAAGACTAAACATCATTAAGATGTCTATCCTACCCATACTGATCTACAACTTTAATGCAATTCCAATAAATATCTCCACAGCATTTTTTACTGAATTGGAAAAAACTAACTATGAAATTTATTTGGAAGGCCAAGAGGCCCTGAATAGACAAAGAATTATTGAAAAAGAAAAATGAAACCAGAGAAATCACTCTACCTGACTTTAAAACATACTACAAAGCTACAGTTGTCAAAACTGCATAATATTGGCACAAGGGTAAACATACTGACCAATGGAACCAGATTGAGAGTTCTGATATAGATCCTCACATATATGGTCAAATGGTATCCGAGAAGGCCACCAAGCACATTCAACTAGGAGAGAGTAGACTCTTCAACAAATGGTGCTAGGAGAACCTGATATCCACATCCAAAAGAATGAGAGAGGAACACCGTCTCACACTTTAAATAAAAATTAACTCAAGATAGATCAAAGATCTAAATATTAGAGCCAAGACCATAAAGATCTTGGAAGATAATGTAGGGAAGAATCTACAGGATCTTATAATAGGAAATGGTTTCATGAACTTTATACCCAAAGCATAAGCAATGAAAGAAAATATACATAAATGGGACTTGCACAAAATTTAAAACTTTTGCACCTCAAGTGAGTTTGTCAAGAAAATAGAAAGGCAGCCTACTCAATGGGAGAGAATCTTTGGTAACCACGTATCTGATAGGGGCCTAATATTGAGCATGTATAAAGAAATCCTTCACCTCAAAAATAAAAAGACTAACACCCATTTAAAAAATGGGCAAGTGATTTGAATAGACACTTATCCAAAGAAAAAATACAAATGCCTAAAAAGCAGATGAAAATATGCTCAGCATCACTAGTTATTTGAGAAATACAAAGCAAAACTACAATGAGATATCAATTTATACCCATTAGATTGGCAGCTATTAAAAAAAAACAGTGGGCTACAATTTTTGGAGAGGATGTAGAGGAATGGGAGCACTCATTCACTGCTGGTGGGAATGCAGAATGGGGCAGCCACTGTGAAGAACAGTTTGGCGTTTCCTCACAAAACTAACTATAGAACTGCCATACGATCTAGCAATTCCACTGCTGGGTATATACCCAGAAGAACTGAAAGCAAAGACACAAACAAATATATGAACACCAATGTTCATAGCAGCATTATTCACTATTGCCAAAAGTTGGAATCAATCCAAATGCCCTTCAACAGATGAAAGGATAAACAAGTTGTAGTATATACATGTAATGGAATGTTACTCAGCTGTAAGAAAGAATACAGTATTAACACCTGGAATAACATGGATGAATCTTGAGGACCTTAGGTTGAGTGAAGCAAGTTAGGCACTGAACAACAAATATTACATGACCTCACTGATAGGAATTAAGCAAATTGAGCACTCTCACAGAACTAGAGTCTGGAAGATAGGTTTACAGGAAATAGAAATGAAGAAGGTTGTGAGCCAACACCCATATGGGCAAAATCTATGATAGTGTGGAAGTGTGTAGTTGTAAAGTGGAGGGGCATGACAGTGGTGTAATGAAACTGTTTGGTTGGACAATGTTTGTTTGTCAGGGGTTGGGGTCAGGAGTGTGGGTTGGACTGTCCATGGAGCTTGGGGCAGTGTTGGGGGAGGGAGCAGGTAAACACTGGGGATTGGTGGGTACATGGTTGAAACTATAATGTTGGAGTCCTTTTTTGGCAATAGAGTAAGTAAGCATTGGTGGTTTGGGGTGTTGAATGCCGGGGGCAGTTGGGACATTGCACACCTGTGGCAGGCTACTAGGAAGTGTGTGAGTGCTCATCTTGCCATAGTGTGTTATATAAGTGGGTGGAGACACACATAATGAGTGGCAAGGTGTTGGAATCCCATCCTGGCGAGGCC
Source organism: Tolypeutes matacus (assembly GCA_026826555.1). Taxonomy (NCBI): domain Eukaryota; kingdom Metazoa; phylum Chordata; class Mammalia; order Cingulata; family Chlamyphoridae; genus Tolypeutes; species Tolypeutes matacus. Next base: position 2,671,265 of record JAKSZT010054437.1, on the reverse strand, counting down.
CACTATGTTCTCAAATAGAGGGGTGGGATTCACTAGAGCATGGACAGTGCCTAATAGGGGAGATCAGAGCAATGTGTCAAGCCCTCAGTGTTGTTGCAAGGAAATATGAATCTTGTCTTTCAAGGAGTGAAGCCTGGTGGTTCTCATGAGTTCCAAGGGGATGGGAAGAGAAGAAAAGAATAGATGGAACAGGGGCATTTTGAGGGAGTTGGAAGTGTTCTACCTGGTCTTGCTATGATGGATACAAGCCATGTTGAATTGCATCAAAGTTTATAAAAGTGCATGGTCCAAAATGCAAACCAGTTACCATGGTTGGTAGCTGTGTTTCAATATTTGTACATCAGTTGTAACAAACATACCATCCACATATAAAATGTTATTAATAGGGTAAGGGGGAAAAGGGGGAGGATGTTGAGGATATGGGAATCCCCTGTATTTGGTACATGACTTCTCTGTAACCTAAAACTTCTTTGAGAACAAAAAGAAAAAGACACTGGGGAAATAAAAAGAAGAAAATGTCACTCTACATATATGACAACAGATCTTACAGTGATGAAAGGCAAAACATCAAAAAAATTTAAATATTTTTTCATTATTTTTATTATCTTAAATTTTTATAATTTTATTTTTATTATTTTTTTAATTTTTGTATTTTATTTCTTCTTTTTAAAACTTATTATTATTTCATTTTCTTATTAATTGTATTTGGATATTAGATTGGCTTAATGTTTGAAGAAGTTTTGGATCACAGAAGGGTTACAACTGTGGCAGGGGAGGGTCATTAGTGTGGGGTGTCAGTGATGGGGGATATATGGGAGGAAGCTCACCCAGGCATACATCGAAGGCATATAAATGTGTTCCAATGTTTATGGGGCATTGTCACAGTTGTTGGAGATTCACACAATAACCGAAGGAATATCAAATTCCCTCCTGGGGAGCTCTACCACATTTTCTAATGGAATATAAAGAATACCCTGAGTACAGGGGCAATGACTAGTGAAGGAGTTCATTGATGGGGCCTTGATATAGATGGGTGTGCATATGAACTTTTAATCTAAAAATTGAAACTTAGCCTAGTATTATAAGGTGCCTAAGAGTTGCCACCTGGGAACCTCCTTGTTGCTCAAATGTGGCCTCTCTCTCTAAGCCAAACTCAGCATATAAATACATTAACTTCACCTCAACGTGGGACATAATTCTTGGGGATGAGCCTCCCTGGAACTGAGGGATTACTACCAAGCACCAACTAGCAATACAACTGGAAAAAGATCTTGACCAAAAGGGGGAAAAGGTAAAGACAAATGAGATTATATGACTAAGAAGTCAGGAAGTCATTCCAGAGGTAAGGCCCATGCACATCTCAGCAGAATACCATTGCCTGCCAAAGTAGATACTACCCCAATTAGTGGTGCTCCTAAGGGCTCTGGAGACATCTAGAAATGATAGTGCAGATAGCTCAGGAGTTTGGTACCTTGCCATTGATCCCTACTTTGGAATTTATGCTCCCCAGAGTGAGAGAGTTGAACTCAGTTATGGTTTCACTACACATGGCTCTTCTGTCCTTCTATTTGAACCTGTAATTAGTGCTAGAGTTGGTAGGTGTATGTTCAGGAGATTTAAATCTTTGAGCTGTCCATGTGCCAGCTGGGCCCTGTATCTCAATGGAGTTGCAACACCTACTCTCCAGTTCATTGGTCTCACCTAGGACAAGTAACATGGTGGTGATCATGGACAACCACCATACCTAGGAACCAAGAGAGCCTACAACTGCAAGAAAGAGTGTCCCATTCATGTGCCCTATGGGATCACAGCCCCCTCTCAATTAGAGGTGGAGTGGACATTACCATCCCAGAACCCTCAGGATTCAGGAATGAACTGTGGACTAAAGTATACTTACTAGTATTCTATCATTGACTTATTGTGATTCTAGCAATGGAAGAAATTATATCATTGATGTGGAGGCAGTGGCCACTGGAAGTTCTCAGGGGAGGGAGAGGGAAAAACAGGTGTAATATGAGGGCATTTTTGGGATTTGGGAATTGTCCTGAATGACATTGCAATGACAGATACAGGCCATTATAAATCTTGCCATAACGTACAAAATTGAGTGGGAGAGAGTGCAGACTACAATATAAACTTTAATCCACACTTAGTGGCAATGCTCCAAAATGTGCCATGAATGTACCTTACTAATGAAGGATATTGTTAATGTGGGACAATGTGGGGAGTGGGCATATGGGAATCCCCTTTATATTTTATGTGATATTTGTATAATCTAAATATCTTTCAAAAAATTTAATTAATGAATTAATTCAATTACTACTCGGTACATTAAAAAAACACAGTTATGTAAATAATTTTTTGAAAGGCTGATACATTCATGAACAACAATTCTAAGCTAACAACCCACTTAAGTAAATCTTTTCTGAGGCAATGTTTCAGAAATTATGTAAAATTATTTTTCTGTAACTTAGACAAAAGAGACACATTTCTTAGTTATCTTAAAATAGATGTTTAATCTCTTCAGAACTTCTTGTTATTACAGTTTTTAATTTTTTTACCTCTCAGACCTATACTTCTGGTTCTGAAATTATTAACAAAAAGAAGATTATAAGAAAAACAATGCTCACTGAAGAGTCTGTCATAAAGCATATTAAAGTACTCAACAGTCTTTTGAGTAGTTCCTCGTGAAATTATTACTAAGCATTAATAGAGATTGGTAATATTAAGTCTGACATTCATATACTGAGAAAATCCTTCCTTAAAGAGCACTCTTCTTTCTGTTCTCTTCCCATTAGAAAATAAATTGCTGGTAAAATCAAGTAGAACAAGGATGGCAATTGTTTTATCTCTGTTCCTCTTCACCCAAAGTCTTAAACTCAGAAATATTACAAAGGGAAATGCTGCCACTCTTTCTGTTTTGAAATTTCCACCTTCATCAAGCATCAGGATGGTGGCCAGGCATAGGCTCCACCCACATCAAATGTTGGGGTGGCAGCCAGACTCTCCAAGATGCCCCAGGCATCTGAGAAAACTGGGCGGTAACACTCTTTGTGAATAACAAGGCAGAAAGCCTGCCATCTCCAAGTTCCATGGCATACTCAACCTTTACTCACACATGGGTGGGTTCACACTCTGACAATAAAAAGTTTTCTCTGGTCCAGACCTTAGCTTCCATAGTTGTGCACTGTAAGTCATTTTACCTTAAATATGCCCCTTTTCTGTCATTTTTAATCCAGAAATCTAACAGTAGTTCCATTCCTACAGATCTCACAAAAATTTTTTGGTTTCACATATAGCATTCAGGGGTTCAAACCATCAGACAAAAGACTTTTTCACAAATCCTTTATGGAAAACTGCATTTCTAGTCCTGACTTGCACTGAAAGGACTGACTGTTTCTGTCTTCAGTTAAGCCATGACATGGAGAACTGCATTCTGGGGATTGACTTTGCAGAAGCTCAGAATTTTCCAATACATCAATTTTGGATTCTTTGTGCCTAGGAGGTAAGTTCTCAGCTTCTCTCTTTCCTCCTACATTTTACTATAAGCTGCAAGGAAAAACCAGCCTTTGTTTTCACAGTTAGTTTGTAAATCTCCTCAGCTAAATATACAAGCTCATGACTTTCAAATTCTGCCTTCTATCCAACATCAGAACTCAATTTAACAAGTTCTCTGACACTTTAAAATAAAGGCTTCCTTTTTTTCATTTTCCAATGACATGTTTATCATTTCTGTCCAAGCCCTCATAAGAAGTAACTTTAGTGTCCATATTTCTACCAAAAGTGTCATCAAATCAATCTAAGCCTTTTCTATTAAGCACCACAAGATTATTCTAGCCTCTACCTTTTAACCAATTCCAAATCTGTTTCCACAATTTTGGTATTTGCAATAGAAACACCCCACTGTCCTGATTCTAAAAACGGATTCAGTTTGCTAGGCTGCAGAAAGCAGATGACATGAAATGAGTTGGCTTAAAAGTGGGAATTTATTAGCTCACAATTTTGAGGATAAGAAAAATGTAAAAATGAGGGCATCATCAGGCAATGTTGTTGTTTTTTTCTTGAAGACAGGCTGCCAGCAATCCTTGATATCTCTGCAAAATATCCAACAAACATAACAGTCTCTGCTGGTCTCTTCCTTTTCTTCTGGGTTCCACTGATTTTAGCTTCTTAGTCCTGTAGCTTCCTATCTTTTAATTTGTATTTATTCCATTTATAAAGGATTTCAGTAATAGGATTAAGACCCATTCTGGATGAAGTCGTTCACCCCTCATCAAAAGGTCCCACTTACAAATCGGTTCATAACCACAGGAATGGACTAACTTTAAGAGAATGCCTTCGTGAGGTCCATAAAGCTTCAAAGCATAATGGAGGTAAATCACATTTTTTTCTTTACTGCACAGCAATTAAATATTAGACAGTTAGTGCCATCTAGCTTCAGAAGGGCAAAATTGCGTTTTTGCCAGGGAATTCCCTTGTAGCACATGATGCTATGAAGCTCTGATTTTCTGGGGATTTGTTTTTTGCTAAAAGGTTTCCCAGGTACATTTATTTTTAGTTTGTTATGAAAGATTCATGTCTGAAAAACATCATTGAATGTCACATAAAGCTTAAATGCAGAATTCTGTATAGGACTATTCAGTAAAAAGCACAAGTATTTTCAATGACTATCAATTGACCAATGATCATCAACATTTATTGCTGGTCCATTACCTGCACATTCATTATTGATATAATAGGTGTAATGCCTATTTTAAAATTCTGACAGAGGATTGAATTATCACCTGATTTATGAAAGAAAAGGTACAGGCTGAATAGTCAGGTAAAACCCTATACATTCAAATCATGTGCTGTCTTGAAATTCTCTGTTTAAGATATTGTTTAATGGAGAGGATTAAGAATAGAGCCACAAATGGTTTGGAATAATGCCAACTTCTCACTTATGCTGATTTGTCCTCGGTGATATGTGTGTGATTTGTCATAATAAAAGATAATATTTTCACCTTTTATCAAAACGAGGAAAGTTGTTGTTTGTATTAATTCATACTAAAAAGAGGGGACTTGGTTGATAATTTTTTTCAACATTCAGTAGATACTTCCTGCTTTGCTTTAAGATTTAAGGAGAAGCAAACCCTTTAATATTTTCATCTGAATCTAGATAAACAAATCTATTTGTGTAAAATGAAAAAGACATAAAGAATGTGTATTGAATGTGATGAATTCATAACATCAACTTGAAGTACTCAAAATAACAAGGAAAGAGTTTGAAAGATTTAATTGCATAATTATTAAAAGTTTTGTTAATTAAACAATACCAAAACCATAATCAAAAGTGTAACTAGAGATAGAAAATATTTACGTGTATTAGACGTTAGATTCTATATCACATAAAAGCACAGACAAATTAGCCACAATATTATGACACAACAGGTAAATTAATACTATATGTGAACAGATGATTTATACTAAAGAATAAAAATACAGAAAATGGACATGTTCTACTGCATGGTGAACAAATGATAAATTAAAACAAACTTATATTATATCACAATATTTAAAAAGTGCTCCATGAAGACCATATTAGCATAAAACTTACAGAATTTAAATGGACTCAGTCCTTATCGAAACAATATATTCATTATTTTTAAGAAATATTCTAATGGACCTAATATAGATTAAAACTATGAATGCTCTGGAGAAATAATTATGTGTTCCCAGATATTTACTGGATAAATAAGCCATTACTAATGAGAGCTCTACATTTCATAATATTCCATAAACATTAATTGAGAACTTTGGAAGTTATAATATCCATGTTTCTGGATAATACATATTTTCACACATTTCTGTGTTTATTTCAACATAATATTTTATATAATACAAGAATATAATGCATATGTAACAGTGGAAGAAAGAATGTGGAATCTTTGTGATACCTAGTAGAAAGGCTATCATCAGCTATCATCAGCTATCAAAAGTAAGTTTTGAAGACTAAGAAGAATCCTCAATAATAGATATAATTAAACCAAATATATAAAATAATACTAGTTATATTTAAAAAATAAAATAGGGTATTTTTATTTTTAATATTTGTAAATAGGTCATCAAGGGAATAGAATCATACTGTGACAAAAATAAATCACCCAAATTAATATTCACCTCAATATTGGACTCAAATAATAACTACACAATTATCAAATCCTGATAATTTTCTCTTAAAAAAAATTCAACCTGCATTTTCCATTTCTCATTTGACTGAAACCCCTAAATGAATATAGAATGAAAGACAGTTTCCTACAAGTAAAATTTGTTGGGTGAGATCACCACATTGTTTTGAACTGGCAATTCCTATGGTGTATCTAAATTAGCAATTTCTTACAGAGAATGAATAATAGTAACCTACTAAATAGTCTGCAAGATTTTATTTACTTGAATTAGTGGGTAAGATCATTAGATAGCAGAGTTGGGGGTAGTTTTTTGTTTGTTGTTTTTGTATTTTTTGGTGAATTTTGTTAATGACAGGTAGTGATTTCCAAGCAAACAGGTTTCCTTACATCACATTAAAAGAGCTAGAGTTATAATTATGAATGTCACATCATAATGGGCTTGGAAAATGGATAAAAAATTTTAGGAATTTTAGAAGCTTGCCTAATAATAGAGAAGGGTGATTTTTTGTGCAAGGACAATTTCTAATAAAGGATTTGCTCTTCTTTTTTTTTTTCATTTTAAATAATTACTTGTAAAAGTTGGAGGAAAACAAAAAATGTTGAATATCTGCAGATGATATTTGCTATTGAAATGAAATATGATACATTTACTTTTTGATGAGTTTTCCCTCCATCAGCATGCTCAGAGTCATCTTCATGGCCTTGTTTCTTAGACTATATATGATGGGATTCAAGGTTGGAGGTACAATAATGTAGAATACAGATATTACAAGGTCATAAATAGAAGGGGATGCTGAAGTTGGCTTTAGATAAGCAGTGAAGCCAGTAGAGAGAAATAATACAACTACCACCAGATGTGGAAGTCAAGTGGAGTAGGCTTTTGATTGGCCTTCTGTTGATGGAATCTTCTTGACAGTTGAAAAGATGTACACATAGGAAATGACAATGAAAATTAAACAGCAGAACTCTAAAACCACAGTAATGAGAATGGGCACAATTTCTCTCATTAAATTTTCTGAACAAGAAATAGCTAACAGCTGGGGAATGTCACAGAAGAACTGATGCACCACGTTGGACCCACAGAAAGATAAGGAGAAGGTACCAGCTGTGTGCATCATGGCGATCAAACCCCCACCCAGCCAAGAAACAGCCGCCATCTGCATGCACAAGTCCATATTCATGATGACTTCATAGTGCAGAGGATGGCAGATGGCAGCAGAGCGGTCAACAGACATTGCTGTGAGAAGGAAGAGCTCTGCAGTTGCTGAAAAAACTGCCCAAAAGCCTTGTGTGACACAGCCAAGAAAGGAGATGGAGCTATTGTGGGTCAAGGAGTTGAAAATGGATGTGGGGCTTATGACTGAAATGAGGCAGAGATCCAGGAAAGATAAATTCTTCAGGAAGAAGTACATAGGGGTGTGAAGGTGCTGGTCTAAAGTTGTGATCATGATAATGAGGACATTCCCCATCAGGGCCCACAAATAAGTAATTGAGAAGAGCACTGAATGCAAAATATACATATTTTGACCGGTAGGAAATCCCATGAGTATAAATTTAGTCACAATTGTGAGGTTATCCTTACTGTAGTCATAATCTATAAAACATTGGTGAGAGGAATAAAACATCATTGATATGAAGTTTTTTAATGTTAAAGCCTTATGGTTTTCTGCTTAAGGTAATCTCAAAATTAATAAATTAACCATAAAATTACTCTCGTGTACAGCAGCTTAAATTTATTGATCATCAATCACTTCTATTTTTATTTTGTTTTACTATCACATGACTAGCACAATCTGCACTTCTAATCAACTTCCATGAATTCAAACAGTAAAAAATTCTCATACTAATAATGAACAATCACTAACCTTCTCATCTACCATGTAAAATTTTTAGGCTTAAGCCTCTCTCAAGAACATCCAGTTTAGAGCTGTTGCATCACTTGGAAATTTTAATAGGGGATTTATCTAATGGCTACATTTTTTTCTCTCCTTAATAGTACCCAAGTTGTTTATCATCTTATACATAAAGTTCCATAGGAAACATAAACTGTTTATTGTAGTCTACAATATATGAGTTAAAATATTGTTGGCCTCTTAAGTCATCAAATTTTTCACTTTTCTTTCTTATTCACCTTTTGACATTTTCTCCACAACTAATTAAATAAAAATTGCTTTCCCCATGAGCTTTTATTTCTCTTTCATTATTTTCACACTTACACTTTTATATGAAATAATGCATTAACTTTGTACTATACATCTGAAGTATTTCAAATATTTTATAACAGTTTCATGTCTATCCCAGTACCCATCCCTCCTCCCCGTGACACTATCTTTCCAATAAATTTAATACAAATTAGAAAATAGGGGAGAAGAGATAACACAGAATTAGGGATAAATTCAGACTGTATTAGTCTGATGAAAGAGTGTGATTGGTGATTGTGTTGGCAGTGATATGTTCATGCTTCTTATTTGTACATATTTTTTCTTTAATATCATTTGAATTTAGTAAAATATTTAGGCATGTACTTTACATTTCCCACACCACATTCTTCCCTTTAACTCCTTTAAATATTATGCTCTTTCTCTCTTCATGATATTGGGTGGTGGAAAGATGACAGAGAAAATGTTATTTGTTGGATTTAGAAGAGAAGTATAATAAAGTAATTCCAAAAATAGAGGAAACTATTCCATTATTTATTAAGGAAAAAACAAGGACTAGAATTTATTCTTATTAAAATGGTTAATATTTATGACCAATTTAAGAGTGTTTATAAGGATAAAATTTGATTTATCTCTACTGCTGTCTGGGTTAAATATAGTGAATTCTTCACAATACTAAATTACTCGCAATCCTTAAGTGTTTGATTTAAGAATTATATTCATGGCCATAAATATATTTCTAACATCCATATTCTCTGTTTCTTTTAGTGTGAGGATAATACATTTTAAAGGAAAATTAACTCAAAGATAAAGTCTTGAATGATTCCAACTCAGTTAGCTGCCAAAAATATTTTAATAGCTGAAAGAATAATATGTATTAAAAACCCTTGTCTACTATTCCTTCATTCATTTCTCCTTATTACTCTCCTTAATTATTGTGATTTCATTTTAAACTTGAATACTCTTTCAGCTAATTTATAACACTTAATATTATTATTTACACTTCTGATCTATGATGTTATAGTATACCAAAAATATTAAAAATCACAGTTCTTTTGTGAACAACCTAAAATTTAGAAAAACAAAAAATAATATTTTCATGCAATCAATTTCATTCCCCAAAATTGAAGTCCTAGCTAAACTGAATAATTTCAACACCAGTGTATACTATGATCTCTTTAGGTTGTATTTTTAATTGTTTATATTAAAAATATTTTAACTATTGTTTTATTTCTCTGCTTACTTTTATTTTTTATAAAATTAATTCTTTGTTTTTAAAGAATCTTTAGATTACAAAAATATTACATCAAAAATATAGGGGATTTCCATATACCTCACCCCTTCTCCCTTCCACACTTTCCCCATCTACAACATCTTTCACTAGAATGATGCACTAATATGTTACAATTGATAAACACTTATTGAAGGATTGCTACTAACCATTGTCTGTAGTTTACATTATGGTTTAGATGCACAATTTTATAGGTGTTTTCAAAATGTTTAATGGACTGTATATGTCATTGCAGTATCATGCAGAACAATTCCAATGTCCCTAAAATGACCAAAAATTCTCCTTTTTATTTAAAAGTAAATAAAAAAGGAATTGTATTATAAAGCATAATGACTTACTTGTATCACTTCAGTTGT
>JAKSZT010054437.1:2632006-2657779 GCA_026826555.1 Tolypeutes matacus | reverse complement strand
AATCATATGCTGAGTTTGGCTTAGAGAGAGGCCACATTTGAGCAACAAGGAGGCTCTCAGGTGGCAACCCTTAGGCACCCCACAACTGCAGGCTAAGTCTCATTTACAAGAGCAAAGAGTCACAAGGGTAGTCATCAATAAAAAATAAAAAATAAAAAAAAAAAAAAAACATCAGTGGGTCATCCTATTTTGACAGGGACTGTCCCTACACTCAGAGGACTATTGCTGCTCCCTTGGAGATTGTGGCAGAGCTGTCCAGGCTAGGAATTCAGATTCCCTCATTTATTGTGTGATTATCCACCCATCGTGACCATGTCCCATCCCCCGATCCTTTGAATGATTTTGTATATCTTTCATGTATATTCAGTTGAACCAATCCCCACGAAACCCTCCCCAGAAACCCTCCCCCCAATAATCCCCCGCAGTACTCATTGTAACCCTTCTGTGATCCAAATCCTCCATGAACATTTAGTCCATAAAATAATCAAATACACTTACTAGGAAAAAGAAACAAGTGTGATAAGCTTACATGCAAGAGACAAACATAAGGAAACTCAGGGGGGAAAAAAAAAAAAAAGAGAGAAGGAAAAAAACACAAATAATCAAACAAAGAACAAAACAAAATAAAATATAATTAGTGGATTGGGACATTCAAAAAATGGGCAAAAAAGCAAAAGAAATGCCTTTAAAATATATATATATTCATTTTTATTTCCTTTCTCTCTTCTTTTTTCCCTTCTTTCCTTCCCTTTATCACTGTGTTATCGGATGTCTGGTGTGCCATGACACCTTCCTCCTCTCAATCCCCATTGTCTTCCAATTTTACATTTAATTTTCAAAGAAGTTTTAGGTCACAGCAAAGGCACACACGGAGTGCCGGAGACTCCCAGATACCAAACCACCCCCCTTCCCCACCCCATATTAACTCCCCCTCCTTTTTTTTTTTGGTTATTAACCTTGGTATAACTGTTATGCAGATAGCAAAATATAGCAACTAAACATTGTCAGTGATTTACAGTATAGTTTACAATTTAGATGATACAGTTTAATAATTTTGCTGATATTTACCATGTCCTATGTTCATTACTGAAAGGTAATGAAAAACCTTCCCCATGACCACCAAACAACCCATTAGATCTTGACTGTTCCCTTCTCCCCAGCCCCCCAGGGACCATGATACCCCCCTCTCCTAACCCATGGAATGTCAAGATTCACAGTTACATGCCCTGGGGATTTGAACCAGCACTTCCTAATCCACCCACCCCCCAGTGCTGTACCACCAAACCCAGGACACCACCACTCATCTGCCCCATCCCCCAACATGCAACCACACTCTATCCCTTTACCATAGATTATGTCCATATGGGTGATGGCTCAAAGCCTGCTCTTCTCTTACTCTCCTTTGTTAACCTATCTTTCAGACAATGGTTCTCAGAGACTGCTCACTTTCCTCAGTTCAGATCAGTGAGGTCATATACTGTTCATCCTTCAGTGCCTGGCTTGCTTCACTCAACATAAGGTCTTCAAGATTCATCCACGTTATTCCATGTGTTAGCACTTTGTTCCTTCTACTGCGGAGTAATATTCCATTGTATGTATGTGCCACATTTTGCTTTTTTGAACATATCGTACATAGCACTTTATATTCCAACTACAACATTGCAATATATGTACTTCTTGCATATTGAAAAATCTGTTTTTTAACAGTTCTAATCTGTTTAGCTTTGAAGAGGTTCCACTTATCTATTATTTATTTAATTTTTCTTGTTTTGAGTGTAAGGTTCAATTAACTATCACTTACCACAAGAACTTGAAAATGTTTCCCTACATTTTCTTCAAGGAGATTTATGGTTCTAGCTTTTATATTTAGTTCCTTGATGAATTTTGAGTTAATTTGTGTATAACATAGGGATCTTCTTTCTTTCTTTAAATTTGCATATCAAGTTTCTCAGAATAGACTCTTCTGACCCCAGCTAGTTGGGTTTGATAGACTTGTCAAAAATCACTTGGCCATAGATGTGAGGGTCTATTTCTGAATTATCAATTCAGTTCCATTAGTCTATATGTCTATCCTATACCAGTATCATGCTCTTTTTACCATTTTACCTGAGTGCTATGCTTCAAAGTCAAGAATTGAGGGTCTTACAACTTCATTCTTTTTTAAAAAAATTTTTTTAGCTGTTCAGGATGACTTATCATTCCAAAATTTTTTGGTAATTGGCATTTCCATATCTGTAAAAAAGGCTGTTGTAATTGTTATTGGGATTGTGTTTAATCTCTGAATCAGTTTGAGTAGAATTGACATCTTAGCAATATTTAGTCTTGCAATCCATGAACACGGAATGTCCTTCCATTTACTTAGGTCTTTTTTCTTTTCTTTTAGTAATATTATTTTTTTACTTTTCTAAATACAGATCCTTTATGAACATGGTTAAGTTTACTTCAATTTAGTTTTTACTTTTGATCGCTATTGTAAATGGAATTTTTTCTGACTTCCTCTTCAGATTGTTCTTTGGTAATGTATAGAAACACTCCTGAGTTTTGTGTATTAATCTTGTATCCAAATATTTACTGAAATTGTCTATTAATTCTCTTAGCTTAAATGTGGATTACTCAGGATTTTCTAGCTATAGGACCATATCATCAGCAAATAGAAGATATTTAACTATTACTTTTCCTATTTAACTGCATTTCATTTCCTTTTCTTTCCTAATTGACCTAGCAAGAACTTTTAGCACAATATTAAACAACAGTGATGACAGTGGGCATCCTTGTCTTCTTCACAATCTCAACAAGAAAGCTTTCAGTCTTCACTGTTGAGTTAAATATTGGGTACTTTTTTTTCATATATGCACTTTACCAGGCTGAGAAAGTCTCTCCATTCCTTGCTTTCAAAATATTTTTATTAATAAAGGATGCTGTATTTTGTCAAATGTCTTTTCAGCACCAGCCTAGATGTTCACATGATTTTTCTTCTTCAATTTAATAATGTAGTGTGTTACACTAATTAATATTCTTGTGTAGAACCACTGTTGCATATCTGGGATAAAATCCACTTGGTGGTGAATAATTCTTTTAATGTGCCTTTGGAATTAGTTAAGTATTTTATGGGGGATTTTTGCATCTATATTTATAAGAGAAATTGGTCTGCAAAATTCTCTCTTTTTTTTTTTTTTTTTTTTTTTTTATAGTATCTTGGTCTGACTTTAGTGTTAGTGTGATGTTGGCATCATAGAATGAGATTGGTAGTGCTTCCTCCTTCTATTAGTCAGCCAAAGGGGTGCTGATGCAAAGTACTAGAAATTTGTTAGATTTTATAAAGAGTATTTATTTGGGGTAGAAGCTTACAGTTACCAGGCCGTAAAGCATAAATTACTTCCCTCATCAAAGTCTGTTGCCATGTGTTGGAGCAAGATGGTTGCTGACATCCAGTCTTCCTCTTCCTCTTAAGGCTCCATGGTCCCACCTTCTTCTGATATTAGTGGTACACTGGGATAAGTCTCGTCTCTCTCCCAGGACTCATTTCTTTCCAGGCTCTGCTGCTCTGTTCTCTCCACAAGGTCAGCAGTAAAGTGTCAGGCAAATGGCTCATCTCTCTTCCTGGGGCCTCTGCCGTGTCTAACGAAGATTTCTCTCTTTTCTCATGTATCTTCTTCTTTCCTGGGGTTGCAGTACTAAAAACTCCAAACTTCTCCACTGCCATGTTATTTTCTCTGTGACTCCCCACCCACCAAGAGGGCAGGGACTCAACATCCTACTGTTGCAGCCCAATCAAAGCCTTAATCATAATTTAATCAAGTAAAAGTGAAACCTCTGAATCCAATAAGATACTATATGCCCAGAGAAAAAGACCAGTTCACAAACATAATTCAATATCTATTTTTGGAAATCTTAAACAATATTAAACTGCTACACTCTGCCCTCTGAATTTCAAAAATACATTACAATATTCAAAAATCTTAAATCAGTAACAATGAAAGTACAAAACCATATCACAATCAATTTAAAGAAATACTGTTTGTGTTGGTGCAAAGTCCCCTTTGGCTGTAGATCTCTGAAATTTACAAAGCCATTTATCTGCTTCCAATACACAAATGGACCAACAAAAAATAAATATTTCTATTACCACAAGGAGAAAGTGGGAGAGAAACATGAGTCACATGTCCAGAACAATTATGAAAACTTGCAGGGTATATTTCATTAAATTTCAAAGTCTGAAATCCATTCTTAAGATGAAGGTTTCTTCTTGGGGCCACATGGGGAACCACACTTTCCACAGGCTTGCCTAATGGCCATTTTCTTGGTTCCACACTCATCAAGCATCTAGGTGGAGACCAAGCTCCAGACGTCATCCTTTGTATTAGTCAGCCAAAGGGTTGCTGATGCACAATACCAGAAATCAGTTGGTCTTTATAAAGGGTATTCATTTTTGGTAGTAGTCCACAGGTGCCAGGCCATAAAGCATAAATTTCTTGCCTCACCAAAGTCCATTGCCACATGTTGGAGCAAGATAGCTGCCGATGTTTGCCAGGGTTCAGGCTTCTTGGGTTCCTCTCTTCCTGGGGCTGCATTTCTCTCCAAGCTTAGCTCCTCTATTTCCTCTACAAGGAAGACCATGAGGCTCTCTAGGCTTTGCTTCTCCTCACAAGGTCAGCTGTGAACTGTCAGGCAAATGGCTCGTCTCTATCATGGGGCCTTATCTCCTTCCTTACCAGAACTCCAACACAAAAACTGCTCCAAGACCGTTCTTTGCCATGCCTTTTATATTTCATTCCTGCCCCACCAAGGGGTGGAGCTCAATGCCCTACTGATGTGGCCCATTTAACACTCTAATCATAACTTAATCATGCCCAGATTTGCAGACCAGTTTACAAGCATGATCCAATATCTATTTTTGGAATTCATAATTACATCTAACTGTGCAAAACTACCACACCCTCCAAGTGCATTGGGGAGATGGCCACACTTTACGCAAACTTTGGTCTAGAGTCTTAATCCACCTAGTACAGTGAAGTAAAGACAACATCCTCCCTAACTTTGGCATACAGCTCCAGCCCTCTCAGAGCAATGAGTTTGTGACCTGGCCTTCCCTAACCCATGGAGGAAAGGCCCACCCCTCTCAGACCCATGGGTTGTTGACCTCACACTCCCCAATCCCTGGGGAATGTACTCCACCCACTCTGTACTCTGGGGTGGCAAAATTCTCCCTGAACATTGGGTGGGAACATCCACCCTCTTCAACTCCTAGGGCAAAGTCACCCTCCTTGTACACATGGCTGGGGTTCCTCTCTTGGCCCAAAGAGATTTCTTAATTCCAGATCCTGTTTTCCATGATTTTCCTCTTGAAGTCATTTTCCCTTCAATCTTTCCCCTCAATATCATTTTTAGCACAAACTGACAATGGTTTTGTTCATTCAGCTCTCTCAAAAAGCTTATTGGTTTAGCATGCAAGAAGCACTGGTCCAAGTCATTACATAGTAAGACTTTCTACAAGTCCTTCCTAGATAACTACATCTTCAATCCTGATTTACTAGTTCCAAGTTTAGTTACATCCTCAAATGGGGCACTATCATCTGGGGACTTGATTTCCTGAGGCTTGGAATTCCCAGAATCAGTTTCTGGTTTCTTTGTGCCCAACCATTAAGTCCTTGCTTATCTCGTTCATTTAGCATTTTGCTATAAGCTGAAAGCCAAGCCACATTCTCTGAGTTTACTTAGGGACGTACTTCAGCTAAATGCCTAGGCTCAAAATATTCAAATTTTGCCTTCCATAAAACATCAGTAATTAATCTTGCTAAGTTTTCTGCAACTTTAAAACACAGATCACCTTTTCTCCAATTTCCAGTAATAGTTTATCATTTCCTTCTAAGTCCACATAAAAAGTCTCTTTAGAGTCCATAATACTATCAAAAGTCTCTTCAAAGCACTGTAGATTATGAATATTCTTGCTGTCCTGATTTTGTGATAATCATGTTAGGCTAAACATATGCTATATTGGAAACCATGTATGTGTCCCCAGACCTAGTTTTTCTCCCTAGGTCTGGTTTTTAGAATGCTGGTGATAAACTAAGCCTGATCTATTATATGACCATCCTGTATGGGAAATGACAGTAACTCTAGGTATCTTTGGTCAACCTTAAGACATATAGTAGGGGGCAGATTTGGCTCAAATGGGTGGGTGCCTGTCTCCCATATGGAGGGACCTTGGTTTGATCCCCAGGACCGCTCAGTAAAAATAAAAAAACAAAAAATATAAAAGGCATGCAGGCCACCAGGCCCCATGCATTGGTGCAACATCAGGCCCCATGAGTGGGTGTGCTGACAGGCTCCATGTATGATTGCACTGCCACACCCCACAAGCAGATGTGTCCCCCAGACCCTGTGTGCAGGTGCACCATCAATCCCTGCAAGTGGGTGCGCTGCCAGACCCCATGCGTGGTTGCACTGTCAGGCCCCACAAGAGGGTGCTCACCCAAGGCCCTGCACATGGGTGCATCACCAGGCCCCATGAGTAGATGAACCCCCAGGCCCCACCAAGCCACATAGCAAGATGATGATTTAACAGGAAAGTGACACAGGGAGAGCCAAGATGAGATGTGCCGAAAAACCAGGAACTAAAGTGGTGCAGGGGTAGAAAGCCTCTCTCCCTCATTGGAGGTTCCAAGGATCAAATTCCAGTGAATACAGGAGGAGAAGGATGAGAAGAGAGAGCAGGAAACAGACTCAGAGAATTGCTCAGTGAATGGACACAAAAACAGCAAAATTGGTGGGTGGGAGAGGTAAAAATGGATAAAAGTAAATAAATGAATCTAATAACATAAAAATATATATAAAAAGTAAAGTAAATTTTTTAAAAAAGCACTGTAGATCTTTTCTACCAAGCATCTCATAATTCCTCCAAAAAATACCCCTTACTCATTTATAAAAATGTTCCATCATTTTGGTAATTGTAAAAACATGACCTCACTCTCTGGTACCAAATTCTGTATTAGTCAGCCAAAGGGGTGCTGATGCAAATTACCAGAAATTTGTTGGATTTTATAAAGGGTATTTATTTGGGATAGAAGCTTACTGTTTCCAGGTCATAAAGCATAAGTTACTTCCTTCACCAAAGTCTGGTGCCATGTGTTGGAGCAAGATGGCTGCCAATGTTCATGCTTCCTCTTCCTCTTAAGGCTCCATGGCCCCAGCTTCTTCCAATATCAGCTGTAGGCTGGGATAATTCTCATAGCTCTCTCAGGGCTCATTTCTCTATGGGCTCAGCTGCTCTATTCTCTCCATAAGGTCAGATGTAAAATATCAGGCAAAATGCTTATCTTTCTTCCCGGAGCCTCTGCTGTGTCTAATGAAGCCTTCTTTCTTTCCTTATTTAGCTGCTTCTCTGTGTATTTACTTCCCGGGGCTCCAACATTAAAAACTTCAAACTCCTCCTCTGCCATGTGGTTTTCTCTGTGAGTCCCCACCCACCAAGGGGGCAGGGACTCAATGTCCTACTGACATGGTCCAATAAAAGCCTTAATCATAATTTAGTTACGTTAAAGTAAAACCTCTGAATCCAATACAATTTAATATGCCCAGAGGAAAAGAACAATGCAAAAACATAATCCAAAATCTATTTTTGGAATTCATAAGCAATATCAAACTGCTACAATCCTGTTAAAATTTTTGGAATAGGTTAAGGAAAAGTGGTTTTAGATTTTCTTTGAATGAATGGTATAGTTCACCTGTGTAGCCATCTCTTTCTTGATTTTTCATTTTATGATGTTTTCAATGACTGTCCCAAACTAATTACATGTAATTGATTTGTTGCAGTCATCTTCTAGGGTTATTGTAGGTTGTTTGTGTGTTTCTAGGAGCATGTCCATTGTATCTATGTGGTGTAATTTGTTATTATACAGTTTTTCATATTATTCTCTTATGATCCCTTTATTTCTATGCAGTCAGTAGAAATGTTCCCCTTCTCCTTTCTGATTGGATATGTAAATTTTGTTAATCATCTCAAAGAATCAACTTTTTTTTTATTCTATGTATTGATTTTTTTCTCAATTTCATTTATTTCTCTTCAGTGTCCTCAAAATGGCCTATATTCCACCTATTCTTCCCTCCTTCTCCCTTTATAACCTCTGGTAATCACTATCTTTATATCAAGATATATAAGTAACAACTTTTTCTGTTACTACAGAAGTCCTTGTTTGAATTCCCACCTTATGCTTATTCATTCCTCAATCTTGAGGATTTGGGGATGGCAACGCCCAATCTACTTCAAATTGAGAGGGGGTTTATATATTTAGGGATGGATGGAAGGAACTGTTTTACTTGCAGTTGTAGATATACTTTGCCTTTTGGGGTGGGAGTTGTCCATCATCATCATTTTGTTAAGTTGTCCTAGGTGAATCTGATGAACTGAAGAATAGGTGTTGGCTGCAACTCTGCTGAGATTCAGGGCTCAACCAACATAAAATTAATGAAGATTTAAGTCTGTGGAACGTACATTTAAAGGGCATAGTGTGAACTGTGGTCTATGGTTGGTGGCAAGGCTCCAGGATGTGTAAGTTCATTGAGGGTGGTGGGCCACACTTGTGGGAGATGTTTGTGTGGGATGTGGTGGGAGGTGTGGGAGGTGGACAACATGGGAATCCCAGTGGGTTCCGTGTAATATTTTGGGTAATCTAAGCACCTCTTAAAATATATGTATATATATATATATATATAAAAATAACATTTTTGTAAGCAAATACATATATATGCATATATATTTATATATCATTTTGCAAATGTTTGTATGTATTGTGAGAATTTTGATTTTTACCCACAATAAAAATAAATAAAAAATTAAAAAAATAAGTAAATAAATAAAGGGCATAGTGCTAATTATAGGTTCAAATAAAGGGATAGAAGAGTTGTGTATAAGGAAATTATAAATGAGACTCTGTTACAGTGGGAAATAGGTTACCATATATTCTAAAGTAAGACCCCCTGATGAGACACTGAATTCATTGGATTGTGTGCCTTATCAATAGTTTCCAGAAATCTCTAGAGCCCTTGAGAGCACCCTTGTTTGAGGCTTTGTTTACAGTGGCAGTTAGAGATGTACGACTGAAACATGAAAAAGCTTACTTCTAGAATGACCTCCCAACACACTTTGAAATCTCTTACAGTAAAAACTATTTTCTATCGCATTTGATGTTTTGGTCATTAATATTTTGGTCATGTCTTTTTTCAAAATGCATCACTGGTTCATTCTTGATATTAATTATGCCTAGGTTATTTTTTTAACAAATAAATTTTAATGATACATATTAATAAAGCATAAATCCACCCAAAGTGTACCATCAATGGTATTCAATATAACTGCATAGTTGTGCATTCATCACTTAAATCATTTTTAGAGCAATTTCACTATTTCATTAATAATAAACAAAAATCAACCAAACAAACAAAACTCATCACCTCTAATTCTCTCTATGCTTCTCCTACTATACATAGCTGCTATTCTATTTCCTTCTCTCTAGTTTATTTGTATTTATAATTTGTAAAAACATTTTATATGTGAAATATCACTGATATTCATATTTAACTTGAGGTATCACTATGTTATACAGTCCCTTGTTACATTTTTAGCTTTCCTTCTAGTAATATAAATGCCCCTAGGCTTTTCCCTTTCAAACACTGTCCTATCCATATACTGGCTGTGCTAGTCACAAACACCATGATGTGATTTCATCATTTCCACTCATTTCCAAAGATTTTCAAACAACCTTCTAACCAATTCTGTACAGATTAAACATCAGCTTTCCAATCTCTAGCATCATTCTATTTTCTGGTTACCTATATTCTAATCACCAATTCCATGACTTTACATAATATAGTTACTCATTATGAGGCAATCATACAGTATTTGTCTTTCTGTGTCTGAATCACTTCACTCAACAAAATGTCCTCGAGGAACAACCATGTTGTCATATGCTTCATGACTTCTTTTCTTCTTAACAGCTGAATAATATTCCATTGTGTGTATACACCACAATTTGTCACCCATTCATCAGCTGATGGACCCCTGGTGTGATTCCAACTTTTGGCTCCCAGGAATAATGTTAATATGAACAATGGTGTGCAGAAGTCTATTCATTACACTGGTCTAATTTCTTCAGGTATATACCTAGTAATGGTATTGCCAGGTCCCAAGACAAGTCTGTATTCATCTTCCTTAGGAACTGCCAAGAAGCCCTCTCCAGTGACTGTATCATTCTAAATTTCCACCAAGAGTAGATAAGCATTCCTAGCTTTCCCCATCCTTTCCAATATTTACAGTATTCTGACTTTTTAACAGTGGCCAGTCTAATAGGTGTGAAATGATAACTCAATGTAGTTTTTATTTATAATTCCCTAATTGATAGTGAAGTTGGATATTTTTTGATGTGTTTCTTCACCATTTGTATTTCTCCTTTGGACAATTGTCTTTTCAAGTCTTTTGCTCATTTAAAAAATTTTTATTGTTGAGTTGTGTGATCTCTTTATATATTATGTATTAAACTCCTATTGGCTATGTGATTGCCAAGTATTTCCTCCCATTGAGTTGGCTGTGTTTTCACCCTTTGACAAAGTCCTTTAGGTGAAAAAGTGTTTAATATTGAGGAGGTCCTGTTTATCAATTTTTTTGGTTGCTTGTGCTTTGGGTGCAAGTTTTAAGAAGCTACTGCCTACCACAAGATCTTGAAGAAGTTTTCTTACATTTTCTTCCAGGATTTAATGGTTGTTGCTTTTATACTTAGTTCCTTGATCCATTTTGAATTAATTTGTCTATCAGTTGTGAGACAGAGGTCCTCTTTCTTTCATTTGGATATGGCTATCCAGTTTCTCTGAGCACCATTGGCTGAATTTATTGTTATGGACTAGTGGGGTGGGCTTAGTGGCCTTGTCAAAAATTACTTGACTGTAAATGTGGGGTCTGAGATCTTGATTCTTTTCCATTGGTCAATATGTCTGTCTTTATACCAGTACCATGCTATTTTTATCACTGTAGCTAAGTAACATGCTTCAAAGTCAGGAAGTGACTGTCCTCCAACTTTGTGCTTTTTTAAAATATTTTTTGGCTATTCAGGTCACTTACACTTTCAAATAAATTTGATAATTGGCTTTTCCATTTCTGTAAAAAAATGTTTTTGGGATTTTTATTGGGACTGCATTGAAATTGTAAATCAGTTTGGGTAGAATTGACATCTTAACCATATTTAATTTCCAATCCATGAACATGTAATGCTTTTCCATTTATTTAAGTCTTCTTCAGTTTCTTTTAGCAATATTTTGTCATATTATGAATATAAGTTCTTAATGTCCTTGTTTAAGTTTATTCCTAAATATTTGATTTTTTAGTCGCTATTTTACATGGAATTTTTTTTCCTATTTCATCTTTAGATTGCACATCATTAGTGTATGGAAAGGCTATTGATTTTTTTGTATTAATATATTATCCCACCATTTTCCTGAACTCATCTTTTAATTCTATTAGCCTTGTTGTGGCGTTTTCAGGATTTTCTAAATTTAGGACCATAACATCAGAGAATACTGAAAGTTTTATTTCTTCCTTTCCTATGTGGGTTCCTTTTATTTCTTTAGCCTAATTGCACTAGCTAGAATTTCTAGCACAATATTAAACAATATTGTTACTGATCTTAGTGGGAAAGCTTTTAGTCTTTCACCATTGAATACAATGCTAGCTAAAGGTTTTTCATATATGCACTTTACCACACTGAGAAATCTTCCTTCTATTCCTATATTTTGGAGATTTTATCAAGAGAGCGTGCTGTATTTTGTCAAATGCCTTTTCTGCATCAATGGAGAGGATCATTTGATTTTTCTTCTTCAATATATCAATATGGTACATTCTACTAATTGATTTTCTTGTGTGATAAACCCCACTTGTTCATGATGTACAATTCTTTTAATGTGCTTTTGTATTTGCCTTGCAAGTATTTTTTGGAGGATTTTTGCATCTATATTCATTAGAGATAGTGGTCTGTAATTTTCTTTTTTCATAGTAGCTTTATCTGGTTTAGGTATCAGGGTGATGTTGGCTTTGTAGCATTCTTTCCAGTTCAATTTTTTGGAAGATCTTGAGCAACATTGTTATTAGATCATATGTGAATGTTTTATAGAATTCACTTGTGAAGCCATCTGCTCCCAGGATTATCATCTGTGGAAGGATATTGATAACTGTTTCAATCTGCACATTGTGATTGGTTTGTTGTAGTCTTCTATTTCTTCTAAGGTCAGTATAGGTGGTTTGTGTGTTTCTAAGAATTTGTTCATCTTGTCTACATTTTCTAGTTTCTTGACATAAGTTTGTTCATTGTATCCTCTTATGATCTCTTTTATTTTAGCAGGATCAGGGGAATGCCCCTCCTCTCATTTCTGATTTTGCTTCTGTAGTCTCTCTTTTTTTCTTTGTCATTATAGCTAAGGGTTTGTCGATTTTATTGATCTTCTCAAAGAACCAACTTTCGGTTTTCTTGATTCTATTGTTTTACTGTTTGTTGTTGTTTTTCTCAGTTTCATTTATTTCTGCTCTGATATTTATTATTTCTTTCCTTCAGCTTGGTTTGGGATTAGTTTGCTGTTCTTTTTCTAGTTCTTCCCATGTTGCAGTTTGATTATCAATTTTATCTGTTTCTTCTTTTTTAATGTAAGCATTTAGACTATAAATTTCCCTCTCAGCACTGCCTTTTCAATATAGGTAGGTTTTAATATGTTGTGCTCTCATTTTCATTTGTCTCAAGATATTTATTGAATTCTCTTGCACCTTCCTTTTTTGACCCACTGATTATTTAAGAATGTTGTTTAATCTCTCATATATGAATTTTCCCTCTTTCTGTACATTTTTTATTTCTACAATCACCCCATTATGGTCAGAGAAAGTGTTTAGTATAATTTCTATCTTTTATAATTTATTGAGATTTTATTTGTGACACAATTTATGGTCTATCTTTGTGAAGGATTCAGGAGCACTTGAAAACAATGTATATTCTGCTGTTTTCAGTTGCAGTGACCTATAGATGTCTGTTTGGTCTAGTTCATTTATCATATTATGGAAGTTCTCTATTTATCCTCTTTCCAGATTTTCTATCCAAAACTGAGAGTGGTGCAATGAAATCTCCAAATATTAATGTAGTGACATCTATTTCTCCTCTCAGCCTTTCCAGTGTGTGCCTCATGTATCTGGGGGCACTCAGGTTAGGTGCATAAATATTTAGTATATTTTTTCTTATTGTTGAATTACCTCTTTTATTAAGATATAATGATCTTCTTAACCCCTTATAACAATTTTGCATTTAAAATCTTTTGTGTCCAATATTAGTATGGCTACACCAGATCTTTTGTGGTTAGCATTTGCATGGAAACACTTTTTCCAACCTTTTACTTTTAACCTTGTTGTGTCCTTACATCTGAGGTGAGACTCTTGTAGACAACACAAAAATGGCTCATATATTTTATGCATTTTATCAATCTTTGTCTTTTGATTAAGTGGTTCATACCATTATTATTCAATGATTTTACTGTAGAAGCATTACTTACTTCATCCATTTTGTCCTTAAGCTTTCTTTTATCATCATACTTTTGTCCTTTTTTCTTTAGCTTTTAATTGATTCTTCCTAATAATCTACATTTATCCTTTCTTCACCAAGTCTCTTTCCCTTGTTTTTCTCTTTTCAGGCTGAAGCACTCCCTTTACTATCTATTGTAATTCAAGTTTTTGTTAGCATATTTTATTAGTTTTTGTTTGTGAAGTCTTTGATCTCACTGTCATTTTAGAATGACGGTTTTGCTGAATACAGAATTCTTGACTGATTTTCTCTTTCAGATATATCATACTACTTTCTTCACTTCTCTATGGTTTCTGACAAGAGGTCAGCAGTTAATCTTTTTGAAGTTCCATTGTATGTGATGCTTTGCTCTTCACTTGCTGCTTTCAGAATCCTCTCTTTATCTCTGATATCTGTCATTCTGTATTGTAGGTGTCTTGGGGTAGGTCTATTTAGCGTTATTCTGTTTGGGATGCATTGTCCTTCTTGTATATTGATACTTATTTCTTTCATAAGTGTGGGGAAATTTTTAGTCATTATTCCCTCAAATATTCTTTCTGCTTCTTTTTCTGTTTTCTGCTTCTGGGACTCCTATAATGTCTTTGTTTGTGCATTCAATGCTATAATTCAATTCCCTGAGATCTTGTTCCATTTTTTTCACATTCTTTTCACTTTCTGTTCTCCATCTTTTCAAATTCAGGTACTCTGTCTTCTAATTCACTAATTCTTTCCTCCATTTATTCAAATTTGCTGTTATATGCCTCCAGTGTATTTTTCATAATAATTTTTTTATTTCTTAAAGATACTTAGATTACATAAATGTTACACAAAAA
The DNA here is from genome assembly GCA_026826555.1 of Tolypeutes matacus. Taxonomy (NCBI): domain Eukaryota; kingdom Metazoa; phylum Chordata; class Mammalia; order Cingulata; family Chlamyphoridae; genus Tolypeutes; species Tolypeutes matacus. Next base: position 2,643,366 of record JAKSZT010054437.1, on the reverse strand, counting down.
TATATGTATTCCCATATGTCCCACTCCCCACACCTCCCATGCCCTCCCATATAAACACCATTCATTTGTGTGGCACATTCATTACAGTTGATAAATGCATCCTGGCTTTGCCCATCAATGTAGGCTGCTTTGAAAGTTTCTAGGAATTTGCCCATTTCCTCTAAATTATCCTTGTTGGCACATAATTTTTCAAAGTATCTGCTTATGATAATATTTATTGCTTGGGGTCACTGGTGATATCCTCTTCCTCATTTCTTATTTTGTGTATTTGCATCTTCTCTCTTTTTTTGTTAGTATAAGGTTTTGTCAATTTTATTGATCTTCTCAAAGAATGAGCTTTTCATTTCATTTATTTTTTCTAGTGCTTTCTTATTTTCTATTTCATTTAGTTCTGCTCTAGTCTTTGATATTTCTTTCTTTCTACATCCTTTGGGGTTAGTTTGTTGTTATTTTCCTAATTCCTCCAGATGTGCAGTTAGATCTTCAATTTTAGCTCCTTTTTCTTTTTTGGTGTATGCATTTATCGCTATGAATTTCCCTCTCAGTAGAGCTTTTGCTGCATCCCATGGGTTTTGATACGTTGTGTCATCATCTTCATTCATTTCAAGGTAGTTATTGATTTCTTTTGAGACTTCCTCCTTGACCTACTCTTTGTCTAAGAATATGTTGTTTAGCTTCCATATCTGTGTGCCCAATCTGATTCTCTAGCCCTTACTGATTACCAATTTCATTCTATTGTGCTCATAGAATTTACTTTGTATAATCTCAATCTTTCTAAATTCATAGATTTTTTTCTGTGGCCTAGTATATGGTCTATCTTGGAGTATGACCCATGTGCACTCAAGAACAATGTATATTCCACTGTATTTGGATGTAGTATTCTGTATATGTCTATTAGATCCAGATTCTCTAATGTATTAATCAAAGTTTTTTTTTTCTTTATTGATTCTATATTGAGATGTTCTGTCTAATGGTAATAATGGTGTATTAAAGTCCCCATTGTAATTGTAGAGGCATCTATTTTTCCACTTAGTTTTTCCAGTGTTTGCCTCATGTATTTTGAGGTGCCCCTGTTAGGTGCATAAATGTTTATGATTGTTCTTTCTTCTTGAAAGATTACCCATATCACTAAGATATAGTGTCCATCTTTGTCTCTTACAATAGTTTTTCATTTAAAGTCTATTTTGTCTGATATTAGGATAGCTACTGCTGCCCTTTTTTTGGCTATTGTTTGCTTGTAAGATTGTTTTCCAGCCATCCACTTTCAGCCTCCTGGAATCCCTGAATCTGAGGTGGGTTTCTTGTAGACAACCTATAGATGGGTCATATTTCCTTATCCATTATGCCAATCTGTGTCCCTTGACTGATGAGTTTAATCCATTAACATTCAGTATTATTATGTTCAAGAAATTTCTTACATTAGCCATATTTTCTTTGGGTTAATGTATGTCATATGTTGTTTTTCTCTTTATGTCATTTTAGTTGTTCTTACACTCTCCTCCAACTTTCTCTGTTTTTTCCTTTCAACCTGCAAAACTCCCTTTAGTATTTCTTGAAGGGAGAGGTTCTTGTTGGCATACTCTCTTAATTTGTTTATTTTTGAATATTTTGAACTCTCCATCATTTTTGAATGCCAGCTTTGCAGGATAGAGAATTCTTGGCTCGAAGGTTTGTTTTTTTTTTCATTTAGTACCTTAATTATGTCATACCACTGCCTTCTTGCTTCCATGGTTTCTGATGAGAAATCAGCACTTAATCTTATTGAGCTTCCCTTGTATGTGATGGTTCTCTTTCCTCTTGCTGCTTTCAGTATTTTCTCTTTGTCTTAAGCATTGGACAGTTTGACAAGTATATGTCTTGGAGAAGGCCTGTTGGGATTTTTACTGTTTGGGGTATGCTGTGCTTCCTGGACATGTGCATCCATCTCCATCAATAGGGCTGGGAAGTTTTTAGCCACTATTACCTCCAACACTTCTTCTATCCCCTTTTCCTTCTCTTCTCCCTCTGGGATGCCTCAATGCATATGTTTATGTGTTTTGTGCTGTCATTCAAATCCCTATGTCCCTGCTGGGTTTTTTAAAATCTTTTTATCTAACTGTTCTACTATTTGTTAAAAATATGAAACACTTCACGAATTTGGGTGTCATCCTTGTGCAGGGGCCATGATAATCTTCTACCATTCCTATTTTAGTATATGTACTGCCAAAGCAAGCCCAAGTTACTCTTTCTTCTATTTAATTTTTGAGAGAAATTAGTTTTATACCTATAATTCCATTGTCTGCAAAAGAACATTACATTTCAGGGGGCCAAAGAATCAATAAACACACTTTCCATATATGCAACATTTCTCTCTGTTCATAGAGTGTTGCTTTGTTTGCATTAAATTCTTCATGCAATTGATTAATTGTAAACTGATTTTCCTAATAATTTGATATTTCTCCACTCCCTGCCTCCAGTTTAACTACTGGTTAAGGGTTCATTCCACTAAAATTCATCATCCGTTCTAGTTTCTCTTTTTTGTTTTCTTCCTATCATTGAATGATCTTAGAAAAGTCTTTCTATTCACAGTGTTTTGAAACTTTGTAAGGCTGTGTCATGGTATAATATCTCTGTTGTTAAATTATGACTCTGGGTTTACTAGTTCCATTTAAAAAATCACTTCCTTCATTCTGAGGAAAGGCAATATTTTATTTTAGCTTAGTTATTTTAATAATTTTCTTCCCTTTCCTTTCTCTTTCCTCTTTCTGGAATTGTATTTTTTGGACTCTCTACACTGATACTATTTTCCAAACTTTTCTCAATTTTCAAACCTTTAATATGTACCTTACGCTTTAGCAATGTGCCTCATCTTTTCTTCCATTTCTATGGAGAATTTTATTTCTGAGATTTAATTTTTGCTATCAAGAACTTTTTTTAGTTTACTGACTTACATCCTTACTAATTCTCATTGGAGTGACTGATGGTAGTTTTGGAAGAATTGGGTGCAGGAAATGGAAACCCATATTGAGAGTATGTGTCTAATCCAGTTAAAACAAATAACTACCCCTTCCATGGTGGAAGTGGTCCAATTTAATCAACCTGTCACCAGGTAGCAGGCTGATCATCTCAAGGAATAGTGCCATATTGGGGGCTTTGTGTGGGCTGCTGCTGTTGGCAAAGTGGGCAATCAGCAATGGCTATAGCCAAACCAGCCTTGGTGAGGGGAAGTCCATGTTGCTGAGCCCATGCATAACTTCCTTGCCTGACTCCATGGCCATTTTGTTTATAAGCCCATTGGACAATGACAAGAGTGGCTGGAGAAAGAGGCTAGGCATTAGACACAGAACAGGTAATCTTATACACTTCATTAAAATCTTCCTCTACTGAAGTCACCATCTAGTGAGCATTCATGAGGACACAGTTTCATATTTTTTGCCCACTCAGAAAAAAGCATATCCACATACATCTTTCCCAGACTTCTTTGTCATTAATTTTCCAATCACGTTCCTTCCAAGTACCTGACCATCCAGCCAAACCATTGGCAACAGCCCATGGATCAGTGTACAAATGCACTTCTGGCCATTTCTTCTTCCAAGAAAAATGAACAACAAAGTGCACTGCTCAAAGTTCTGCCTACTGGATTTCCCCTACCATTGTCCTTCAGGGATGTCCCAGAAAAGGGCTGCAATGCTGCAGCTGTCCACTTTCAGGTGGTACCTGCATTTGTGCAGAATATCTAAACCAGGCCTGAGTTTTTTCTTCCTTGGTCAACTTATTTTAAGGGACTCCCCAAGAGGCCAAAGCTGTGGACTGGAAAAGAGAAGGTAACATGGCAGGAGTGGTGACCATGGACATTTGGGCTACTTCCTCATGTAATTTACTTGTGCCTGATCAACAGCTGCATACCAGGTACCAGAGGATATGTTGATTTGCTCAAGTCATGATACCTCACCTGGGACAGTAGCTGCAATTGGAGTCACCACCTAGTTAAGTTTATCATAATTTACTGTCATCCTCTAAGATCCTTCTGTTTTCTGCACAAGCCAAATACAAAGGTTGAATGGAGATGTGGTGGGAATCACCACCCCTGCATCCTTCAAATCCTTGATGGTGACACTGATTTCTGCAATCCCTCCAGGAATCTGGTATTGCTTTTGATTTACTATTTTGCTAGATAGGGACAGTTCTAGTGACTTTCACTTGGCCTTTCCAACCATAATAATCCTCACCCCATAAATCAGTGATCCAATGTGGGGATTCTGCCACTTACTGAGTACGCCTATCCAAATTATTCATTCTGAAACCGGGGAAATAACCACAGAATGGGCCCAGGAACTCACTGGACCCACTGTGAGATGAACCTGAGCTAAAACTCCATCCATCACCTGACCTCCATAAGCTCCTATGCTGACTTGTGGACCACAGGGATGTTTTGTGTCTCCTGCAATTCATGTCTCTTTGGGCCAGTGTCTAATACCTGGTCATTTCATTTTCTCCAATGCACAGTTACTCTGGTAAAAGTCCATTCATCTTCTTGGGGAATGGTGGGAGGAAGATTAACAGTATAAAATTTGGGGAGTTTAACAGGAGTTTAAAAGGATCCTTCTCCAAGGAATGAAAGTTTAGGTCATCCCATCAAGCAAAGAACCATGGACAGCTGAAGCACTTGCTGATCATAACAGGAACATGGAATGGATAGCAGAATAAGGTAGTGATAAAGATGAACTTTGACCACATGACTAGTTACAGAAATAAGAACTGTAATGGTCATGGACCTTTCTTCTTTGTTTTGTTAGGAGAATGATTGTATATGTACACAAAATGAATTTCTTCGTTTTCTTCCCAAACCTTTTCCCTTATCATATGACAAGTTGTATTAGTTTCATGTCATAATATTTAAGGATGACAAGTTTAAGAGTGAATATTACCCAATGACTTGCACCCTATAATGTAGGGAATTAATGCAGTTCCTTATAGGAAATGTATGCAAGAAAGTTGAACATTGTTATGTGGAAACATATAAATATATGTATGTCTGTTATTGTTTTTACTTAGAAAGTGTGGTTTAAGGAAATGTGTATGATTGCCAAGTTGACAAGGGGTGAATTGTGATGGTTAGGTTAATGTGTCAACTCAGCCAAGTAATTGTGCCCAGTTGTTTGGTCAAGCAAACAATGGGCTAATTATAATACAAGGACATTTACGGGCTTCAGTCATCAATGAATTTACTGCATTGTTGAATTACATCTATGTCAACCAGGGAGATTGCCATCAGCAATTAGTGATGCTTTATGCAATCAGTTGAATGCCTTAAAAAGGGGAAGTGATTTCAGCATTCAGAGAGAATTTCCCAGCTCATCTTTGGACAGTCAGTGTCTCCCAGAAACTCATCAAGGACCTTCACTGGACTTTCATCAGAGCCCATGGTTTGCAGTCAGCTTGGGGAACATGGACTTGTGCATCCCCATGGTCATGTGAGAGGCTTTTATAAAATTGTATACTATTTACAGATATCTCCTGCTGATTCTGTTTCCCTAGAGAACCCTAATACAGAGGGATTCTCCTTTTTTGCCCTCTCATAGCTTTTTCTATGTCTTTTTGTTTTTTCTTCTATTATCTGCAATGCTTGTTTCCTCTTAGTTTCCTTTTTTCTGTCAATAATTTTTTTCTTTTTTTCTCTGTCTTTAAATGAGAGACTTTCCATAAGCACATGAGGACCCTAAGTTATATATGATCATAATTAAGAGGAAGAAGTTTTATGGAAGTACAATGAGCATGGACAGCTCAACTTCATTGATTAGGGATGTGGAGAATTAAAGACAGCTTATATACCAATAACTTGGATATATAACATTTCCTCCAGAAATGAACCACCAATGTTTCTCCCAGTGGAGTGTTAGTTTAGCCACCAGCACTCTGCAAAACATCTTTAGAGGAAATTAAGAGATTCACATTATTTAATATCTGAATACTCTTTTAAATGTATGTCTCTCAGCCTGTCCTTCCTCTTTACAGTGACTTTTTTTCTCAAAGCTGATGTTTCTCTGCTTTAACCTCTGTAGCCTCTACTGTCTACTATTTCTGTTAGGAGGATAGTTGTTTCTTACTCTTGAGGTGGAGAGCAACTATTGAGTTTTAGCCCCATTTTACAACCTCTCTTATCATACAAACTACCTGAAATTTCTCTGTACTGGCTTCTTTCCTCTTTTCTTTGCCTTCTCAATTAATTTCACACTCATTTAATAGTTTTAGGGGAAGTAGAGATAAATGTCTGTTTTAAACGTTAACATAACCAGAAATATATTTTACTTAATTTCATTCATATTTTTCTTTTCTAATGAACACAAATATTTAATATTATAATAAAATATAATGCAAATTTGTCCATCTAGACTTTACAATATAAATAGTATTATAGTGCCATAATAGCTCTCCAAACATTCATATTATTTTTCTATAATATGCAATGAATAAAATATAGGAGACAATTCTTTTTGAGCAGTGGATTTGAGAGAGTGCATATACTGTGAATCCTGAATAAAAATGATGGAAAAATAGGCAAATTTTTGGATTTTGAAAATAATGATAAAATTGTTGCCCTATTTTGAATATATCAGAACAAAGGCCAACATTCCAGTACTTACAGCAGTCTCCCCTTCCAAAATTCAGGATGAAAGATATTAATATCATATGGTTGAATTAAAAACACAAAGCATGAAAATGGATGAAAGAATTTTCACATTATTCAAAGTAACTGTGTCTAAGAATGATTGAAAAGGAGTAAAATTAATCAAATTTTAAAATGTAAACTAGACCTGAAAAAAAAAAAATACAATAGATAAAAGAGCAAATAAAACAGAATAAGTAAATACTATAGATTCAGAAGTATTACTTATTCTTCATAACTTATGTAAACTTAAAATTTCCCAATTACAACCTTATATCTAAAATTACATCTTCATCTCTATATATGACTATGTCTGGATCTATATTCTAATATTCAATACACATATCCAAGACTGAAAGAGGAACAATATGGAGGCTGCCCAGGTAATCTTGAGAGCAGTTGTTTGAAAAATACCATAGTCCACTTGAGGAAACTCATTCTTAGAGGGCTGTGAATTGGCTTCTTACTTCTAAAAGAATCATTATCTTTCTGGCTCATTCACAAAAGGAAAGGGTTGCAGATTTTGAGGGAAAAGAAGCAAGGTAAAACCTTTTTCTCACCTTGCATTGGCAAAATGAACTCTTCAGCATTTTTGTTTCACTCTTGAGTGAAAAATCATCTCTACTAACATATATCAATGTTGTATACAACTTTAGAGCTTGCACTTAATCCTAAAGTGTTCACTTCCATTCATGTCTAGTTACACTATATTAATATTTACTAATGGGGGAGGGGTCTCCCATTAGTCAATATGTGTTCTGGTTTGGGGATGTTCTTTTAATCCGAAATAGACTTTACCTTATGCACTTCAGTGTTGATAATTTGAAAAGTGTAGGTGATTTATTTTCCAGAATATCTACCATTTTAGAGTGGGGAGTGGAGGAAATGTTTTAAAGAAAAAGAGAGAGAGCATTCGATAGAGCTAGAGAATACTAAATAGAAGCTTTGTTTGGCAAGAGCTGTGAGCTTCAGTTAGAAAACACAATCAGCCTCAGAGACATCCACAACAAGGGAGCTGGGAAATAAACACCACTATTAGCACTGAATTCCTTCTATCTGATCTCCTGAAAGTTCCCTTCTTAGCCAAATCCAACCATATGCCGAGAACAGTGAACTCTTTGATGAAGTCCAAGATGTATAGACTCCAGCAAACAAACAGGATGGAGGAAAGCAAAGGGAGGATATAGAGGTGTAAACAAAAGATACATTGAAAAACATTTTTAGATTTATTTTTATATATCTGGATTGGGATAAATGGATCTTTCTGAATATGTGGAGTCACATCTTTTTATAATTTTAAGGAAATGTCATTCAGTAGCAGTACAATATTACCTCTTTAATTTTTTTTTTAATCTCTCCCATGTTTTATTGCTTGCAACCACCTACAAAATAAAAAATTCTTACTTTTTACTCAGTGAGTAGAAGTGCACACACTCATAGGCATATCTTTAAAAATAAAAATAAGTTAGAAAGTTAAGTATTCAATAATTCTTTTACCTTTTAAGAAGAAAAATACCTTTTTCTTTCTCCACTGATTGAAAAGCATAGGTGGGATTAGAAAGGGGAGAATATATTATTAATGGTATTACAATAAATAAACCAGTAAAATTTCACAAATAAGAGCTATGGATTAGAGTGGACTTACTGGTATTTAAGTTTAAGAAAGCCCCTTACTTCACAGCAGATGGGTTGTAGGGCCAGGATTCATTTCTATCACTCACATTTCACCTATATCCACCTTTATCTGATATCAAATGTTCCCATTACTCTAGAAGCAATAGGTTTGAACAAATCATAAAGAGAAAAGAATGGTCTTTCTGCACCCACAATTCATAGTTAGTTGTGATTAATTAATTGGCCCCATAATTTGCTTTTGACCTCTGGCTCTCTGTGTGAGTGGTTCACTGGACAATCTTTTGGGACTGGGTTGGGAGTAAAGATTTCCTTGGAGATCCAGAGGCTGAAAGCTTTCCTTAAGCATTGTAAACATATTTGAGTATTCCTATAAATATCCAATGCAATAAAAAGTCAACCATTTAAAACCATTCTAAAAGAGAAACTGGAAAGACAGCTGGCCTCAGTGATATTTCTACGTCAGAGAGAGATTTTTCTGGAATCATATTGAGAAATTTCTCTTATTTTTTTTAATTTTTTTAATTGTGGGTAAAAATCAAATTTTTCACAATACATACCAATATTTGTAAAATGATATATAAATATATATGCATATATGTGCATTTGCTTACATAAAGGTTATATATATATGTGTGTGTGTGTATATATATATATATATTTTAATTTTTTAAAGGTGCTTAGATTACCTAGATATTACACAGAAATTACAGGGATTTACATGTTCCCCACCTCCCACACCTCCCAAAACATCCCACACAAACCTTCATCAATGTGGCACATCACCCGTAATGGATATACACATCCTGGAGCCTTGCCACCAAGCATAGACCATAGTTCACATCGTAGACCATACTCTCTCCCACACAGTTCTGCATGGTATACGCTGATGTAAAATGATCTACATCTGTCACCGCAACGCCATACAGGACAACCCCCAAGTCCCGAAAAAGCCCGTTTTTCAACTGCCCTTCCCCTCCCTGCCCCGAAAGCATCCAGTGGCCACCGGCTCCACTTCACTGCTATAATTTCTTCCATTGCTTGAATCACAATATGTCTACAACAGAATACCAGTAAGTCCACTCTAGTCCATAGCTCTTCCCCCAATCCTGAGGGGACTGGGAAGGTGACATACACTCCACCTCCAAGTGAAAGTGGGCTTATATCCCATGGATACGGTGGATGGGATTATCCTGCCTGCAATTGCAGGCCCTCTCCATTCCCTGGGATAGCCGCTGCCCATCGCTATCTCCTTACCAGGTGACTTGGATGAGTCTATTGAACTGTAGGGTAGGAGTTGCAACTCCACCGAGATTCCAAGCACAGCTGGCACATAGGTAGGCCAGAGGCTCCAGTCTCTGGGAGAACACCTAAAAACTCCAGCATCACATATAGGTTTGAATAGAAGGGACTGTTGGACCACATCAAGGAGGACTTATTTGAGTCCAACTCTGTCACTCTCAGGAGCACAGATTCCAAAGTAGAGCCTACTAATAAGGCATCAATCTCTAGGGCTATCCCCCCTTATATAGGACCTGGGTATCTCCAGAGCCCTCAGGAGCCCCTCTGTGTGGGGTGATATCCACTTTGCTGTTCTATGAGATCCTACTGAGGTGTGTGTAAGCGTTACCTCTGGGATGACCTCCCGACTCTCTTTGAAGTCTCTTAGCCACATGAACTCATGTGTCTTTACCTTTTCCCCCTTTTATTCAAGGTCTTTTTCCATCATGTTGCCAGTTGGCACTTGGCATTAATCACTCGTTGCCAGGGAGGCTCATCCCCATATTTCTTCTTCACTACCTTATTCTCTATATACAGTGACTTGCTGCATGTATCTTGTTGAAGTTTGTGTGTGTGTATGTTGGTGTGTGTGTATATGTATGCATAAAATTTCATTTGTTTCTCTGTGAAATGTTCAGGGTAATTTTTCATGTCTGTGTTCATATTGATTAACTATTTTAGTCTGTTACTTACATTGAAATTTAATCTATGGTTTAAGCAACAATCTGCTTCAACTTATAAAAGAAATTTTTATTTCTTTATCAAATCTATTTGATCAATTATAATCTTAACATTTCCTCCTTAATCTTCATTTTCATTTTCTCAATGAATTTTGAAATCTTGGGGACTTTTCCTATAGTTTCTGATTACAATAATTGCAATTTATAGAAATCTTGCATATTGAGAAATCTGTTACTTTTATAATTCCAAAATTAATTATAGCTGTTAATGGAACAACATTAACAGCTATAATTAAAACTATTGTGGCTTGGAGTTTTGTATTCCAGAAAAATATGGTTTTAAATTAAATTCATCCCTATAGGTTTGAGCCAATTATAAGTAAGATCTTTTGATAAAGTTACTTCAGGGAGTCCAAGATCAAGGATCTCTTCAGTGAGACATAGAATTCCAGTACTCAGGAAGAAAGCATTGTGTTGATAATGCCTTTATTTGGAATTCTCCCAACCTGAAAACTGTAAATGAATACATTACCATTGTTTAAGTCAATCCATCATATGCTACTTACTTGAGCAGCAAAACAAACTATTAAAAAAACAAAATTCCTTATGATCCATTATATAAGGAGACAGATATATAAAATAATTAAAGGGAAGCGGCTGTGGCTCAATCAGTGGGGCTCCCGTTTACCATATGGGAGGTCCCGGGTTCGGTTCCCGGGGCCTCCTGGTGAGGGCGGGCCTGCCCACACGGCGTGGTTGGCTGACCCGGCGAGCACGAGCAGCAAGGGGGGGATAGATGAATAAATAAATAAAATCTTTAAAAAATAAAAATAAAAAATAAAATAAAATTAAATTAAATTAAATTAAATAAATCAGAAAAGATAATATAATAAATCAGCATAATGATATGTAACTGTGATCAAATAAATTTAAATCAATAAAACTTTGAGATACAATATTTTGTTAACTTACTAAAATGTTTTAAATGTCATTATTTAGACAAAGTTGACATAAATTTTTTTTAATTTACTTTTTATTGTGGGTAAAAATCAAAATTTTCACCATACCAATATTTGTAAAATGATATATAAATATATATGCATATGTGTGCATTTGCTTAC
>JAKSZT010054437.1:2594043-2631906 GCA_026826555.1 Tolypeutes matacus | reverse complement strand
GTGCTTAGATTACATAAAATATTACACAGAACCTACCGGGATTCCCATGTTCCCCACCTCCCACCACATTCCACACAAACATCTCCCACAAGTGTGGCCCATCACCCTCAATGGACTTACACATCCTGGGGCCTTGCCATCAACCATAAACCACAGTTCACATCATAGACCACACTCTCCCACACAGTTCTGAATGGTGTGTGCTGATTTAAAATGGTCTACATCCGTTACCACAACGGCACTCAGGACAACCTGCAAATCCCGAAAAAGCCCCTGTATTTCAACTGCACATCCCCTCCCTAGCCCGAAAGTGTCCAGTGGCTACCAGCTCCATCTCACTGTTATAATTTCTTCCATTGCTAGAATCACCGTATGTGTACAAAAGAATACCATCAATTCCACTCTAGTCCATAGTTCTTCCCCCAATCCTGAGGGAAGTGGGATGGTGATGCCCACTCCAACTCCAATTGAGAGAGGGCTTATATCCCATGGATATGGTGGGTGGGATGATCCTGCCTGCAGATGCAGGCCCTCTCCATTCCCTGGGATGGTCATTGCCCATCGTTGTCTCCTCGCCAGGTGACTTGGATGAGTCCATTGAGCTGTAGGGTAGGAGTTTCAGTTCCACCGAGATTCCAAGCACAGCTGGCACATAGGTAGGCCAGAGGCTCCAGTCTCTGGAAGTATACCTAAAAACTCCAGCATCACATATAGGTTTGAATAGAAGGGACTGATGAACCATGTGCAGGGAGGACTTATTTGAGTCCAATTCTGTCACTCTCAAGAGCACAGATTCCAAAGTAGAGCCCACTGATAAGGCGTCAGTCTTTGGGGCTACCTCCCCTTATATAGGACCTGGGAAGTTGACATAAATTTTAATTCAGAATATCATCTCAATAACTGTTTAAACTATGGTTTAATTCATTTTTTATTCCATGTGTTAGGTAGTGAATTATAACAGGGAAATGTATTCACATTTGTATTATTCTGGCAAAAGGATGTTGATGTAAAGTACCAGAAATTTGTTGGCTTTTATAAAGGGTGTTTATTTGGGGTAAAAGCTTACAGTTACAAGGCCATAAACAGTCCAACTCAAGGTTGCTTTCTCACCAAAGTCAGTTGCGACATAAAGCAAGATGGTCACTGATCTCTGCCTCGTCTCTCCTTTCCCTCTGGGCTTCCAGTCCTTCCTCCTGGTTAGGGTTCATCTTTCAGGGCTCCCTATATCAGTCTCATCTCTCTTCCCAAGATCAGCTGTAAGTAATCAGGCAAATGGTTCATTTCTTCCCGGGGCTCTAGCTGTTTGAGCCTTCTTTTTGTCATATGGCAAAATGATAAATGACAAAGTTCTCTCCTCTTCCTATGTCTTCTCCAGTGGGTGTCCATTTATCTGGTCCCAACAAGTGGGTGGAGAATTAGCCTGATTCACATCTTACTGAAGAGTTTGAATCAAAGCCCTAATCTTAACAGGTAATTTAATCAAAGACCTCTCACCTGAATCTAACGCAATCAAAGGGTATCACACCCAGAGGAATAGATTAAAGACATAATCTTTTTTTTTGGGGGGGGGGATTCACAAAAATGATATGAAACTGTCATGAAATTTATAAATATAAATGATTTTGAGTCAGAAGAAATAATATTTTCAATAATTTAAAAGAAAATTGTACAGTATGGTAAGATGTCAGCACATCAACAGTTAAGTAATTTTTTAAATTTATTCATTTATTTTTAATTCTTAGATTACATAGATGTTAAATAAAAAAATATAGGGGATTCCCATATGCCCCACTACCCACACCTCCCACATTTTCCCACTTTAACCTCATCTCCCATTAGAGTTGTACATTCATTGTAATTGATGAACAAATTTTGGAGCATTGTCAATAAACCTGGACTATAATTAACAAAGTAGTTTACATTCTCTCTCACACAATTTTATAAGTCATGACAAGATATATAATGGCCTGTATCTGTTATCGTAATGGCATTTGGGATGATTCCCAAGTCCCCAAAATGCCCCATATTATACCTGATGTTTCCCTCTCCCTGCCCTCAGAACATGCAATGACCACAGCTTCCACATCAATGATATTTTTCCTTCCATTGGTAGAGTCATAATAAGTCTATAGTAAAATATCAGTAGTCCACTCTAGTCCATATTTCTTTCCCCTATCCTGAGGATTCAGGGATGGCGATGCCCACTCCACCAGGGGGCTTTGATCCCACATGGCTAATGGATGAGAATCTCTTGCTTGAAGTTGCAGAGGCTCTCAGTTCCTTGATATGATGGTTGTCCATCATCTACTAATCGTTGATTGTCCTGCATGAGTTCAATATACTGGAGAGCAGATGGTGCAACTCAGTTGAGATTCCGGGCCCAGCTGGCACATGGACAGCCCAAAGATTTAAGCCTCTTGGAAATACATTTGCCAACTCTAAACTAATTACAGGTTAAACTAGAACGAGGAGTAGAGCCATGGGTAGGGAGACACCAACCGAGTCAAACTCTGTCACATTGGGGACCATAAATTTCAAGGTACAGCCCAATGGCAAGGCACCAATCTCCTGAGATAACTGCCCTGACTATAGTGTCTGGACGTCTCCAGGGCCCTCAGGAGACCCACTATTTGGGGTAGTATCTACTTTGGCTACCAATGAGATCTTTCTGAGATGTTCATAAGCCTAACCTCTGGAATGACCTCCCAACACAGTTTGAAGTCTCTTAACCATGTAAACTCATTTGTCTTTACCCCTTCCCCCTTTTGGTCAAGGTCCTTTTCCAGTTGCATTGCTAGTTGGTGCTTGGCAGTAATCCCTCAGTATCAAGGAGGCTAATCCCTGGGAGTCCTGTCCCATGGTGGGGAGAAATTATTGCATTTATATGCCAAGTTCAGCTTAGAGAGAGGCGACATTTGAGTAAAAAGGAGGCTCTCAGGAGGTAACCCTTAGGCACCCTATACACTAGGCTAAGTTTCAATTTCAAGAGTAATGATTCATAAGCACAGTCATCAATATTAAGGGCCCATCAATGGAATATCTCCCTTCACTTGTCATTGCCCCTGTTCTTGGGGGATTTTTGCTGCTCCATTAGAGAACGTGGCAGAGCTCTCCAGGATGGGAATTTGATATTCTTTCGGTTATTGTGTGAATCTCCACTAACCGTGACAATGCCCCATGATCATTTGAACATATTTATATGCCTTATATGTATGCTCAGGTGAACTTCTCCAATATATCCCTCATCACTGACATCCCACATCAATGATCCTCACCTGCCACATTTGTAACCATTCTGTGATCCAAAACTTCTTTGAAAATTAAGCCAATAAAATAGACAAATACAATAAGAAAATGATATAATATATGATAGTTTTAAAAATAAGAAATAAAATTTAAAATATTTTTTTAATTTAAAAAATAAACATAAAACTTTGGGATAATAAAAATAATGAAAAGATATTTAATTTTTTTTTTACATTTTGGCTTGCATCATTGTGAGCTCTATTGTCCTGTATATAGAGTGACTTTTTTCATTTATTCCCCCACTTTCATAATTTTCATTTTGTGTTCAATGAAGTTTTAGGTTACAAAAAAGTCATGAACAAAATATAGGGGACTCCCATATAGCCAACATCCTTCCTCTTTTCCCACTTCCTCTACCAATAACATTTTATATGTGGATGGTACTTTTCTTACAAATGATTTACAAATATTGAAACATAGGTACTAACCATGGTCATTAGTTTACATTATGGTTTATTTTTTGGACTACACACTTTTATAAATTTGAAAGAAAATTAGCATAGTCTGTATTCATCATTGCAAAATCATGCAAAACACTTTCATCACCCTAAAAATGCCCCCTGTTCAATCTATTCTATTCCTCTTTTCCCTTCCCCTTGGGACACATGGCAAACAACATGCATCACTTTTCGAAGGACAAGATTCATAGTAACTTGCAACAACACTGATGGCTTGACACACTGGTCTGTCCTCTCCCATCAGGCACTGCCCATGTTCCACAGAGACTCCTGCCCTTCTATTTGAGAACATAGATGGCCTCCAGAGGATTGGAGTTCAACACCTTCCTGCTCATTATATGGGTCTCCACCCATTGATATAACACACTATGAAAAGATGAACAATTACACACTCCCTAGAAGCCTGCCCCAGTTGTTCCCTGCCCTGAAAGCCCCCCACATCCAGTACCCTAAACCAGTAACCCTTCCTTGCCATATTGACAAAAGAACATTCCCAATATTGTAGTTGCAACCACATATCCACCAATCCCCAGTGTTCGCCTGCTCCTTCCCCTAACCCTCCCACCAGTTCCATGGACAATCCAACCCACCCGACCCACCTTACCCCCCTCACAAATATGCAGAGCCCAATCAAATAGTATCACTGCACTCCTATCATGCCCATCCACTGCACAACTATACACTTCTAACTTACCACAGATTTTGCCCATATGGGCATTGTCTCACAAACTTCTCTATTTCTTGTAAAGCTATCTTTCAGACTCTAGTTCTGTGAGTCTACTCAATTTGCTTAATTCATATCAATGAGTTCATGTAATATTTGTCATTAGTGCCTGGCTTCCTTCACTCAACATAAGGTTTACAAGATTCATCCCTGTTATCCCATATGTTAATACTGTCTTACAGCTGAGTAATATTCCATTGTATGTATATACCACAATTTACTTATCCATTCACATGTTGATGAGCATTTGGGTTGTCTCCAAATTTTGGCAATAGTGAATAATGCTTCTATGAACATTGGTGTACATATGTCTGTTCATATCCTTGTTTTCAATTCTCCTGGATATATACTCAGCAGCAGAATTGGTAGATCATATGGCAATTGTATAGTTAGCTTTTTGAGGAACTGTCAAACTGTGCTCCACAATGGTTGCACATTCCCACTAGCAGTGGATGAGGGTTCCCATTCCTTCACATCCTCTCCAACACTTGTAGTCCATTGTTGTTGTTTTTTAATAGTTACTAGCCTAATGAGTGTAAGATGACATCTCATTGTAGTTTTGCATTTCCCTAAGAGCTGCTGATGTTGAGCATCTTTTCATGTACTTTTTAGCCATTTGCATTTCTTCTCTGGAGAAGTGTCTATTCAAATCTCTTGCCCATTTTTAAATGGGTTGTTTGTCTTTTTATTTTCAAGTTAAAGGTTTTCTTTATATATGCTAGATAATAGGGCCCTATCAGATATATGGTTACCAAACATTTTCTGCCATTGAGTAGGCTGCCTTTTCACTTTCTTGCCAAACTCCTTTGAGGTGCAAAGTTTTAATATGGAGGAGGTCCCACTTAACTACTTTTTCTTTCATTGCTCATGTTTTGGGTGTAAAGTTCATGAAACCATTTCCTAATACAAGACCTTGTATATGCTTCTTTATATTATCTTCCAAGGTTTTTATGTCTTGGGTCTTATATACACATCTTTAATCTGTCTTCAGTTAAATTTTGTATAAGATGTGAAATGGTGTACCTCTCTCATTCTTATGGATGTGGATATCCAGTTCTCCAAACACCATTTGTTGAAGAGGACATTATCTCCCAGTTGCATGGGCTTCATTTCCTTGCCAAATATCAGATGATTGTATATGCGAGGGTCTATATCAGAACTCTCGATTTTGTTCCATTGTTCAGTATGTCTATGCTTGTGCCAATACCACGCAGTTCTGACCACTGTAGGTTTGTAGTATGTCTTGAATTCAGGAATTAGGTCTTGTTTTGTAAATGAAGTTAAAAATGCTCACAATTCTAATTAATTATTGCTTGCTTTCCTTTGCAGTAAATGTAGGTTTGTTTTAAAAAGTTATTTTTCTCAAATGCTTTTATAAAATATTCTCTTTCAAGTGTAGAACCCTTACATATATTAGAAATTTATTATTCTGATGTTTCTATGTATCACAATTGTATGCCATATTTATTACTTTACTGTTGTTACAATTTACTGAATTTGCCATGCTGACAGGTAGCAATCTCTGAAACCCATGATCATTTATCACAAAATATCCAAAGATATCAGTGACACTGAAACAGGAAGCTACTAGCCTTTCAAAACTTGGTAAGGTAGCAGCATCCATCTAGAATTTGGTTGAATATGGAGCTTAAATCAAACTTCATTCCATCTTTAAATAGAGAGATAATGAAATGGAGAGCCAGCAAAGGAAAAAAATTACATGAAGGACTATATTCCTTCCCTTATAATATGCAGTATTAAAAAAAAACATTTAAATTTTAAAGAAAGGAGTCTTTAGTTACATTAGAATATGTAAACAAACTATATTTGATCATGTTAAAAATTTAATTTCAAAGCAGATGAGTTTGTGTGCATGTGTATACAATTATAACCAAAAAAAATACACAGACAAAACATGTTAATTCAGAAAGAGTGATACATTAATGAATTCTTCACAGGTGAATTCTAACAAACATCCTGGAAAGAACTAACACTCATCCTGCTTAAAATCTTCAAAAAGATAGAAGTAGAAGGAACATTGCCTAAATCAATCTATGATGCCAACATGACCCTAATACCAAAGCCAAAGATGCCACAAAAAATGAAAATTACAGACCAATTTCTCTAATGACCCTACATGCTAAAATTCTGAACAAAATGCCTGCTAATCACATTCAACAACACATGAAACGAATTGTACACCATGACAAAGTGAGTTTCATCCCGGTTATGCAAGGATAGTTCAACATAAGAATATCAATTTAATACAAAACAGAAATAGATCAAAAGAAAACAATTCACATGATCATCTCTACTGACAAAGAAAAAGCATTCAACAAAATACAGCACCCTTTCCTGATAAAAACACTATAAAAGATAAGAATAGATGGAAATTTTTTCAACAGGATAAAGGATATATATGAAAAACCCACAGCTAATTTAAAATACACAGGTGAAATCCTAAAAGGTTTCCCTCTAAGATCAGAAACAAAACAAGGATGCCTACTATCACTACTCCTATTTAATATTGTGTTGGAAGAACTTGCTCAAGCAGCAAGACTAGAAAAAGATATAAAATGCATCCAAATTGAAAGGAATAAGAAAAAATTTCACTATTTGCGGATGACATGATCCTATACACAGAAAGCCCTGAGACATCTAAAACAAACCTTCTAGAACTTATGAGTACAGTAAAGTTATAGGTTATAAGATTAATATGCAAAAGTAAGTAGCATTTCTGTACACCAATAATGAGCAAGCTTAGGAGGATATCAAGAAAAAAATACCATTTAAAATAGTAACTGAAAAAATCAAATACCTAGGAATAATTTTAACCACAGATGTAACTGATTATACAAAGAAACTACACAACACTTTTAAGCAAAAAAATAATTCAAAGAATATTCCCTGTTCATGGATAGGGAGATTAACATCAATAAAATGTCTAACCTACCCAAACTAATCTACAGATTTAATGCAATCCCAATAAAAATCAACACAGCATGTTTTTACTGAGTTGGAAAAACTGTCAATGAAATTTATTTGGAAGGATAAGAGGCCCCAATTAGCCAAAGACATATTGAGAAAGAAAAATGAATTCAGAGGAATCACACTATCTGACTTTAGAACATATTACAAAGCTACAGTGGTCAAAACTGCATGGTATTGGCACAAGGATAGACATACTGATGAATGGAACTGATTTGAAAGTTCTGGTATAGATCCTCATATATACAGTTATGTGAAATTTGACAAGGCCACCAAGCCCACTCAACTGGGAGAGAATGGCCTCTCCACATCCAAAAGAATGAGAGAAGAACCGGATATCCATATCCAAAATAATGAGAGAGGAACACCATCTCACATCTTGATCAACTCAAGGTGGATCAAAATCTAAATATAAGAGTCAATACCATTAAGACTTTGGAAGATAATGTAGGGAAGCATCTACAGGACCTTATAATCTTAAATGTTTTCATGAATTTCACACCCAAAACTTGAGCAGTGAAAAAAATATATAGGATAGTGGGATCTCCTCAAAATTAAAAACTTTTGCACATCAAAAGAAGTTATCAAGAAATTATAAAGGCAGCTTACACAATGGAAGAAAATATTTGGCAGCCATATATCTGATAGGAGCCTAAACTCCAACAAATAAAAAAAAAAATCATACACATCAAAAATAAAAAGGTAAACAACCCATTTTTAAAATGTGCAAGTGACTTGAAAAGACACTTCACCAAGGAAGAACTACAAATCACTAAAATGCACATGAATAGATGCTCAACATAACTAGCTATTAGGCAAATGTAAATCAAAACTACAATGAGATACCATCTTAAACACATTAGACTGGTGGCTGTTAAAAAGATAGAGGACTGAAAGTCCTCTGAAAGATATGGAGAGATGGAAACCCTTATCCACTGCTGTTGAGAATGTAGAATGGTCCAGCCATTGTGGAGGACACTTTGGCGATTCATCAAAAAACTAACTATAGAACTGTCATGTGATCCAGCAATTCCACTGCTGGGTATATACCCAGAAGAATTGAAAACAAGGATACGAACAGATATATGCACACCAATGTTCATAATTATTCTCTATTACCAAAATTTGGAATCAACAAATGTTCATCAACAGATGAATGGATAAACAAAATGTGGTACATACATACAATACAATATTACTCAGCTGTAAGAAGGAATACAGTGCTAACACACAGGAGAACATGGATGAATCCTGAGGACCTTATGTTGAGTGAAGCAAGCAAGGCACTGAAGGACAAATACTACATGACCTTACTGACATGAATTAAATAAATCAAGCACACTCAGAAAGCTGTTGTCTGGACGATAGGTTTACAGGAAATAGAAAAGGAGAAGAAGGTTTTGAGCCAACATCCATACTGGCGAAGTCTTTGATAAGGAGGAAGTGTGTAGTTGGGCAGTGAATGGGTATGACAGAGGTGTAGTGATACTATTTGATTGGATGCAGATTTGTTAGTGGGTAGAGTGGGAGAGTGGGTTGGATTGTCCATGGAACAGAGGGGAGGTTTGGGCGAAGGACTAGGTGAACACTGGGGATTTCTGGATATGTGGTTGCAAGTACAATGTTGGGAACTCTCTTATGGCAATATGACAAGGGAGGGTTCCTGGTTGAGGATGTTGGATGGTGAAACATTCAGGACATGGCCCTGCTTGGGCAGCCTTCTAGGGAGTGTGTAAGTGATCCTTTTGTCATAAAGTGTGGTATCAGTGGGGAGAGACTCACATAATTAGTGGGAAAGAGTTGGACTCCCATGCTGGGGAGGACCAATATGTTCTCAAAAAGAAGGGTGGCAGTCTCTAGAGAGCATGGACAGTTCCTAAAAGGGGAGGAGAAATCAATGTGTCAAGATCTCAGTGTTGTTGCAAACAACAATGAATCTTGTCATCCAAGGAGTGAAGCTGGGTGGTCGCCATGGGCCCTGAGGGGCGAGGGAGGGAGGAATAGAATAGATGGAACAGTGGTATTTAGTGGGCAATGGAAGTGTTCTACATGATCTTGCAATGATGGACGCAGGCCATGTTAAATATTATGACAATTTATAAAAGTGCGGTCTAAAATGTAAACCATAATGTAAACCATTTACCATGGTTAGTAGCTATATTTCATTATTTGTGTATCAGTTGTAACAAATGTACCATCCACATATAAAAAGGTATTAATATGGGAAGGGGGAAAATGGAGAGGATGTTGGGCATATGGAGTACCCTGTATTCTGTATGTGACTTTATTGTGACCTAAAACTACTTTGAAAAGAAAATGAAAACTAATATTTATTTTTAAATGATGTTACACTATTATAATAAAGCTATTTGGGGAAAATAAGTGTAAATTTCAGAATAGAGTCAATATTTCCCACATTGCACATTTTTCCTCTTGTCTAATGTGAAAAGACATTTGTGCTTCCTATTGTTTGCTAGCACCTGCAAATATTCGGTGTCTTCTGAAATAGATTCTGCTTAATGGATCTGTGACACTCTAATGAGATTCAACAGGATGAATTTATCTGGTGCATTATCATTTTATCAAACGTACATTGAGGGAATTTGTTGTGTATGTTTTTTATCTATTATAGTAAGCTTGTTCCTCGTATGAGGTCCACGCTTTCATGCATTACTCTATAGATATATTAATATTTTTCGGAGGTTTACCTTCCCAGAACTTTCCTGAGGGCCCCACCACCCTCTTGTTTCAAAGACTGTAGATGAGGGTGCTAAGCATGGGGGTGACAATCGTGTAGATGACAGATAATACTTTATTCAGCTCAGTGGTATAGTAGTCTTTGGGCAGAAAGTACTTGATAGTTGTTCCATAGAAGAGAGACACCACAATCATATGGGAGGAACAGGTTGCCAAAGCCTTTTTCACCCCTAATTTTGATCTTAATTTCAAAACAGTAGAGAGTATATACCCATAGAGGCCATGATAGCAGATATTGAAAAGAAGAAAAATGCACAACCACTAATTTTTTTTTTCTTTTCTTTTTTTTTTTTCAACCACTAATTTTAAAAGCCCATTTTTATAAAGAGATGATCCGCACAAACACATTTCAGGAGTTGTGATCTCACAAAAGAAATAATTTATTTCCCAGCAGTTTTGTTTTTGTTGGCTTTTGCTTGCTTTCCTTTTCAGTGACCAAGGATCCTTTTGATTTTTAGGAAATGAAATGGTATCTGTTATTTTTATATCCATAGGTGCTTAAATTTCTTTACCTGGAATCCTTTGCATTATAACAATCATTCAAAGTGTGAATGCAAATGTGCTTCCTGGTAAAGGAAACAAGCAAGTAAAAGAATCTTCAATTACAAATTAAGAAACCATGTATGATTTTTGAAATGACACTACTCAGTAAGCTATTAACTATGCCAGTACTATAGAAGCACCAGTCCTTTCTTTCAATCTAATACTACTAAGGAGCCTTGCCTCAAGCCTGCAGAAAAAGTATTATACAATCCCAAAACCTTTGTTTTTAAGTATTTGATTTGACTAAGTTGTATATCTATTTCTTCACAATAGCTGGTGATTTCACAGCACCCAAGCCCACGGTATTCTCTCAAAAATCCATTTAGAAGTCTGCACAAGTTATATCTCTCATTTTATACCACTTTGATTTTCCCAAGAGAGTCTGAAACAGATCGAAGCAACTAGTAAATAGTTGATATCATTATCAAATGAATGAATGAAGAGATGCCTGAAAATATCGTGAGAAAAAAACTTTTGAATTCTCCTGAATGTAATTTCTCATAATGATAATTAATATTTAACTTATTTACAGTGTAATTCCAATTCCTTCATGTTGCAATGAAATTTTAAAATATATATATATATATATATATATATATATTTTAATGTCAGCAGAATATCTTCAATTAAATTGTTTTGATAATAATATTTTAATTATTTTGGAAACATTGAACAAAAGTATCCATAATATTAGAGACCCTCTTTGTTTAAGTAGGTCTTCTGTGATAACTTCAGTCATAAATATGACATTTTCTTGATAAATCTTAGCTTCTTCCCTCTGACCTTTGTAGATCCCCATATCTCCATTTTATTAACTATATTCACTTAAGCAATATAGTAATGAAGTAAGGAGAGCCAGTTCTTTTCAACCCCAAGAGATATGATTAGATCTCCCAGTATTAAATGAAAGTTAACTTTGCTAACTTCCCACCGTACCTATCCTATTACTTCTGGGTGGGCATGGCCTTATCAATATCTGAAATGATGCCGGGATATTAATTGCCAGCACCTCATACTTATTCATAGACCTAATCAGGAAAAGGCATATCACCATGTACTCTTCAAGGGTCCATAATTGAAATCTTAAGTAGAACTTAAGTAGAACTAGCAACAATGATAGAGAAATTCCTGTGATAGATCTGTGGGACATAAAACTACTCAGTAAGCTACTAATTATGGCAGTACTATAGAAGCAACAGCTCTTTCATTCAAGTTAATAGGGCTCAACGCTGTTAAATGCTCAGTGAGATGATTTAGTAAAATTTCCTGGATTTATATCTTAATCCATCTACTTGTGATCTCATCCTCAACCTCTGTATAAATATCTCCCAAATTTCTAATCCCCCATGAATTGTAACTGTCCTAAGCACATGTGGTTCTACCCTTATTAATAGTATTAATGTGATTAAGGGGTATTTATAAACATATCCCCAATCATTATGAATCATTAAAGTCTTCAGAGTAAACATTCATGAGCAAACTCACAGAGAGCAATAGCATTATCCAGGCATTTTCCACAGGTTCATGGTAGAATTCAAGGAAAGTAGTTAATTCTGCACATACATACAATTTAACTTTAACTTGTTTATAATAGCATTTTTCTGAATATATCAAATATCCTCATTACTCATTACCAATATCATATGTGACTGAACATAGAAAAGTTTGAAATGAATTATTAAAAAATACTGTATTTTTAAGGAACGATAGATATTGGTTGAGTGAAAGCAATATTTCCATAACTTCTCACTTTAAATCTAATAGCTTCAACAAAAGAAAAGAAAATGAAAGTGAAGTATCTCTGTAGATAGGAACAGTCCTAAATCTGTGGAACTCCCATAAGCCTGTATTACATATTCCATAGATCATGTCCCTGATTAATTGAAATTTGATAAAAAACAGTTGGACGCGGAGAGCAAAAACCCTCTTTGTTAAGCACTATCCTATGTAAAACTTACCTTGGAAAAATAAAATGTAGACTATAACAGGCCATGGGACATTAAATATCCTATCAGAGGAGTATTTCCATATAGAGGATAGATCCATTGCTGGGAAAATTGGCTCTGTGGATAAGTGGCACGGTTGGGAGCCAAGGGGAGCTAGATATAGTTCCAGAGGAAAGTTATCAATTATTTTGAGGAAAAGCTATTGGGAAAATTATATCAGAAAGAAACTTCCAGATATCCACTGTACTTTCCCACCAAGTGACTGTAAGACATAACATAAACTAAAAATCACTGACATTTATCCTCCAGTTCAAGTTTTAAAATTCCATGTAAAACAGCACCCAGGTAAACACTGAAGAAAAGGCAAAACAAACTCTCCCAATATATTTAGGGAAAGAGCAATCCTGGATCATTGTCTTCTCCCAAAGATTATGGATATGCAAAAAAGATAATACATAATACCTCAGTTTCATATACTACAAAATCTATTTCATTAAAACAAGGCAAAACACAAAAAATAACAAAAGAAGAAAAGGCTCATAAGAGATAAAAGGTGGGCAAAGGATGTGCATTTGAAGGAGAATTTGAAAAGGTAAAATTTTCTTCCAAATTCTGAAAAAAACTAAAAGAACCTGGAATCATCGAAACAAAAGATCTGAAACAAAAACAGATTTAAAAGGCAGATTTTCTGAGATATTTAAATAAATTTATGAACTAAAATTGTTAAGGAGATGCAAACCATATTTGGGAAGACAGAAATAGAGCTTAAATAAGGATAATCTTGAGTAATTTGTACAGACTGCAGTGGAAAGAAATAAAGAAAAAATTATAAGAAGATGACATTAAAAAGTCAAATGGCAAAATTACAACATATCCTAAATTTCACAGTTAGGAATTATTCTTTACATTAGAAGGTCACTTTGTAATACCATGAAAGCTAATTTCAAAGTTAAAGCAGTGACTTTTTTTTACTTTCATGATGGGAATTTATTAACTCACATGCTTACAGTTGTGAGGTTGAGAAAAATATCCAAATCAACTCATCATCAGGAGATGCTTTCTTCCCGAAGACTGGCTACTGGGTGATCTTTGACTCATTTGTCACAAGGCAAGGCACATAGTGGCAACTGCTGGCAAAACAGTAATTTTTTCAGTTAGTTTATAACCATTTATTACACAATTCACACTGAAGACATCACTGATAAATTTTCATGCATAAAAAATAATGAATGATTTAAAGCAAGCATGCAGGTGATATAAGATTTGTGGCATTGGCCAGGTTTTAATGAAAACATTGATTACATGAATAGTAGAATTTTTGACCTTTATATTTTCTAACTAATCACTGGTAAAACTGAAATCAATAACAAACCATTAGTCAATACCAAAATTTTAATTAGAATGTGTTTTAATATATCATCCAAAGAAAATTAATATCAAAACATAAGAATACCACAGTTCTAAACTTCTCAATGAACAACATAAAATAAGGAAATAAGTCAAAGAAGTTAGAGAAAAATACCACAAAATAAATCTTATGAGAAGTAAAATGATTAAAAATCTATTTTAATTTCAATTAAAAATAAACAAAAGCATGTGCAAATATTAACAAAAAATCCATAAATAAAATATACAGGGAATGGATCTGGCTCAAGTGGTTGAGTGCCATCTTCCCACATACAAAGTCCTGGGTTATTCCCTGTCCCATGGTACCTAAAAAAAAAAGAAAAGAAAAAATATACAGCAACAAAATAAAGAACCCAAAAGGACTTTAAAGATAATAATAGAAAATTAACAAATAGGGTAAATTTTGTAAATATTTAGGTACTATTTTAATAGAGTTTATTTCTTTAAGAGATTTCCATATAAGACAAGTAATTAAAACTTTATAATGTAATCAATTTTCATTTGTAGTAAGAAAACTGTAAAATATTTCTTCAAAAACAATAACATTATAACTTTAAATTATACTAGAAGGTTTTTTGTAGGTTGATTTCCCTAATTATAAAAATGTATCTTAGAAAAATTAGGTTGTCTAATTAAGACCCAATGAATGGTGTCAGCAATTGCTCCTTCCACCAATAATACCTAAGGAGCAAGGCCAAGGTATCCCACCCACCCAGGTCTTCCAAAATGCCTTCTATGTATTTCTCTTTCTTCTTTCAGTGCAACTATCCTTCCCTTGGATCCCATGCATATTAGGGCATGGGCCCTAAACCATGGCATAGACCAAACTTTTGGACTAGGCAGCTGAAAAGACTTCCTAATGTGGACACTTTTTGGACCTTTCCCAGAACCAATGCATGTAGACCCTGGAGCAACCCATAGGCTAGAGTTTTCTAAATTCTTAGCAACACTGCTGTGTCCCCAGAGACACATATCACTTAAGGAACACTGATTCAGTCCACACTCAGAGTGTGAACTGCTCATAATAAACTGAGTGCTGCATGTACTCTGTCCTTAAATATCTGCCTCGAAGTATTTGCAAACTTCCAGCTCTTTTCATGTCTAACATTGTCCTGTCTGAATGTATCATTAGCACTGATAAAAGATGAAGCTTCCCTTGGGCTGGAACTCCCTCATAACACCCCACATCCCCCTGGTGCTCTTCTCTCTTGTGGAACTGTTCTGACTGTTCTAATTTGTGAGATTCTATCTCTAGTCCCACTTCCCCAGGTTATTCCTCTTGGTTGTTTCCATCAGAAATCCCACATGAATCAGCAAATTATGTAATCCCTATATTGTGACTTTTCCTGTAGCACTGATTATTTTTCACTTGGAAAATAGTATATCAGTTTTTCACCACATGGTTGCAGTTCATAGCTTCAAGTACTGCCATAGAGCTGAACCCTTAAATTTTCTTCTCCTTAAAATACTGTTTTAGTATACAAATCTTACTATGAATCATTCATCCATCTAGCCTATTCTGCTACACTCTTCTTTACCTTCCAAAAACCAACAACAAAACATAAATTTAAAGTTATTTTTTAAAATCCTGAACACTACTTTTTACCCAAACAAAATAGAGATAACTCTAGGTCAGGAGACCACACATCTTGTCAACTAATTAATTATGCCTTTTATATTTTATTGCAAATCAAGAAAATATGATGTTAAAGCTACTAAAAGTAAATCCAGATGGTGGATTTCAAATTAGTTCTTTTACGTTGTCTTAGATTATGATAGAATATTTTGTCTTATAAAATAGAAATTCTGCATTTGTTTCTGTTTCTTGTGGTTTGTTTGTTTTTGACATCCAATATCAAAACAACAAAAGTAGCATTTTCAACTATGGACTAAAGTAGATTTATTATTATTTTAGTAATGGAAGAACTTGTAACATTGATATAAAGGCAGCAGTCACCAGAGCTTCTGAGAGGTTGGAGAGGGAAGAATAGATATAACATGGGGCATTTTGGAGACACTGAAATTATTCAGCATGACATTGCAATGATGGATACAGGCCGTTATAAATTTGGTAAAAACCTACAAAATTGTGTACAGCAAAGTGTAAACCTTAATGTGAACTATAGACAATGGTTAGTAGCAATGCTTCAATATGCGTTCATCAATTTTCACAAATATACCACACTAATGAAAGATGTTGTTAATGGGGAAAAGTGTGGGAGGGGGAGGAGGGGGAGGTATATTAGAATCCCCTACATTGAAAATATATTTCAATATAACATTTATGTTCTCTAAAGCTTCTTTAAAAAAAATTTTTTTTTTAAATTTCATTGAAAACAGTTTTTAAAATTGAGCCCAATATCTTCTCAATAGGACCAGGAGATTAGGGGATGTAGCATGAGAAAAAAAAACAGTATAATAATGTAGAAGAAAAATGATGATCATTTTAATAGTCTTTGGCAGTGTTTGTAACCCTGAGCTGGCTGGGAGATTGAAGCTGCAATTATATAAATGGGCAGAGGATAAGGTGAGTTGTGATGGGTGCCATATTTTAATCTCCATTAGGAGCTAAATTCCTGGGAATTTTTATAGTCAATAGGTAAAACAGATTAATTTAGCAGATTATATATATCTTGGTTTCATTCTTTTCTATATTAACAATATTGTCTCTAGATGTTGGCAAGATGATTCATGAATATGTGTTACATGAAAAAAGCTAAGTGTCAGAGGATTTACTTCCTTTTGGAAGAATCTAAAATCTCAAGTATGATCGATTTGAACCCATACTTTGAGGACCTTTCACAGAGCTGATGTTGAATATCAAAAACAACAACAATTTTATAAGAGAAAACATTCTGAAATACTCTGCAACAACATGAAAGAATAATTTGAAATCCTCCATCTAGGTTCTCCTTAGCAGCATTAACTTCACAGTTGCTCCATCCAATAAAGCATCCAACCTTACCATGACGATTGTGCCACTGATCGCTCTTTTCTGCAGACCTACTTCTACCCAGTAGAGTGCACGGTCTCAGGAGTTACTACTGCATTCATGGTTTCTCCAGCTGTCTGTATTCTGAGAGGAAATAAATTGACATAACTAGGTAGGGCGCCAATGTCAGAGGAGTTATTGGAGAAGGAACAAACTTGGCAACAAATATAAACTTCTGAGAAAGAGAACTCTGTGGTTGTTGCAAAGACCTGTTATTAAATTCTTGCATAAATTGGATGTCAGTATATTTATAAAGGTGAAAATTCATCTTTCTCACTTCTCTGGAACAGTGTGAGAGTACGTTAAAATCACCTTGTGTGAGTTTGGTGCACAGGTAAAGTTTGACCCTCAGTACTGAGGAAGAAGTATCACAACATGGACTCCTGGCTGGAAGCTTTCTCTCTGGAGCCAGAATCTCTCCGCAACAGCTCTAAGAGATATTGTTCTTGAAACATGCAGCCAGGGGTACAACATGGATATGCCTATTCCAAACAAATGACTTTCAAGCTAGATATTGGGGCTTGCTGAGAAATGTGTTTGGAGAAAGTTTGCCCAGTTCCCTCAGTCATAAGAGAAAAGTTGCTTTTGCCTGTAGGACAAATTCTGGGAGAGGGACAAGCTGGATAGGCGATTCCTCAGTAAGTCTTTCCCAGCCAGATCAAGGCCAGGAACCACAAAATCAGCACTGGACAGAGGAGCGTTCAGGGTAGAGGATCAGGTAGGGGTCGGAAAGTATGCCAGGAGCTTCTTCCATGGATCCCCAAAGCTAGACTTTCTTGATTTGTCACCTTTCCAGCCAATGTATTCCAACTGTCTTCTGCAGCTCTGTAGAAGTAGTCTTTCCTTAGGTCTCCTCTGCCACATTTGTTGGGGAAGGGGAGGCATTGGAACAATGACTTCCCTCAGGGCAGTGCCCCTAGTGATCGAAAGTAGCTAATCAAAAGCAGTGGGAAGCTTTGGGCCTGTGCTGTATACCCTTTTCAATCTTGGGGAACCAGGTTTTAGATGTCTCTCTCTCTGGCACCAGCAAGCTACAGCAGTGGCTGTATCCCACTGCTGTCTATTGTGAGAGTGGGTGATGGGTGTCAGTAACTAGTGAGCCAAGAGAGCAATTTGCTGGTATTACAAGGATTAAGTTTAAGAACATGTTTTTCTGGGGTACATACAGCTCCAAACCACCACACCATTTTTAAAAATGGGCAAAAGACTTGAACAAACTTTTCTCCAAATAGAATATACAAATGACCAAAAAGTGCACGAGCACTGAGACAAGAAAAGGACATAAAAGGCATCCAGATTGGAAAAGAAGAAGTAAAAATTTCATTAATTGCAGATGACATGATCTTATACATAGAAAGCCCTGAGAAATCGACAACAAGGCTTCTAGAACTTATAAAGGAGTTCAGTAATGTTGCAGGCTATAAGATCAATGCTCAAAAATCAGTAGCATTTCTATACACCAATAACCAGCAAACTGAGGAGGAAATCAGGAAAAAAATACCATTTACAATAGTAAACAAAAGAATCAAATACCTAGGAATAAATTTAACTAAAGATGTAAAGGACTTATATACAGAAAACTACACAACACTGTTAAAGGAAATCAAAGAAGATTTAAATAAATGGAAAAATATTCCCTGTTCATGGATGGGAAGACTAAACATCATCAAGATGTCTATCCTACCCAAACTAATCTACAGATTTAATGCAATCCCAATAAAAGTCAACACTATATTTTTTAAGGAACTGGAAAAACTAACCACAAAATATATTTGGAGAGGCAGGAGGCCCCGAATTGCCAAAGATATATTGAAAAAGAAAAATGAAGTTGGAGGTATCACATTACCTGACTTTAAAACATACTACAAAGCTAAAGTGATCAAAACTGCATGGTATTGGCACAAGGATAGACCAACCGACCAATGGAACCGGATTGAGAGTTCTGATATAGATCCTCGCATATACAGTCATCTGATATTTGACAAGGCCACGAAACCCACTCAGTTGGGAGAGAGTGGCCTCTTTAACAAACGGTGCTTGGAGAACTAGATATCCATATCCAAAAGAATGAGAGAAGAATACCATCTCACACCTTATACAAAAATCAACTCAAGATGGATCAAAAATCTAAATATAAGAGCCAAAACCATAGAGACCTTGGAAGATAATGTAGGGAAGCATCTACAGGACCTTGTAATAGGAAATGGTTTTATGAACTTCACAGCCAAAGCACGAGCAGCAAGAGAAAAAATTGATAAATGGGATCTCCTCAAAATTAAAAACTTCTGCACCTCTAAGGATGTTATTAAGAAAATAAAAAGGCAACCTACCCAATGGGAAAAAATATTCGGCAACCATATATCTGATAGGAGCCTAATATCCTGCATATATAAAGAAATCCTTCACCTCGAAAATAAAAGGACAAACAACCCATTTAAAAAATGGCCAAGTGACCTGAAAAGACACTTCTCCAAGGAAGAAATACAAATGGCTAAAAAGCACATGAAAAAATGATCAACATCACTTGCTATCAGGGAAATGCAAATCAAAACTACAATGAGATACCATCTTACACCCAACAGAATGGCAGCTATTAAAAAAACAGGAGACACTAAATGTTGGAGAGGATGTGGAGGAATAGGAACCCTCATCCACTGCTGGTGGGACTGCGGTATGGTCCAGCCACTGTGGAGTACAGTTTGGCGGTTCCTCAGAAAACTAGCAATAGATCTTCCGTATGATCCAGCAATTCCACTGCTGGGTATATACCCAGAAGAACTGAAAACAAAAATACAAACAGATATATGCACACCAATGGTCATAGCGGCATTGTTCACCATTGCCAAAAGTTGGAATCAGCCCCGGTGCCCATCAACAGACGAATGGATAAGCAAAATGTGGTACATATATACAATGGAATATTACTCAGCTGTAAGAAGGAACAAAGTGCTAACACATGGAATAACGTGGATGAATCTTGAAGACCTTATGTTGAGTGAAGCAAGCCAGGCACTGAAGGATGAACGGTATATGACCTCACTGATCTGAACTGAGGAAAGTGAGCAGTATCGGAGAACCATTGTCTGAAAGATAGGTTAACAAAGGAGAGTAAGAGAAGAGCAGGCTTTGAGCCATCACCCATATGGACATAATCTATGGTAAAGGGATAGAGTGTGGTTGCATGTTGGGGGATAGGGCAGATGAGTGGTGGTGTTCCTGGGTTTGGTGGTGCAGCACTGGGGGGTGGGTGGATTAGGAAGGGCTGGTTCAAATCCCCAGGGCATGTAACTGTGAATCTTGACATTCCATGGGTTGGGAGAGGGGGGTATCATGGTCCCTGGGGGGCTGGGGAGAAGGGAACAGTCAAGATCTAATGGGTTGTTTGGTGGTCATGGGGAAGGTTTTTCATTACCTTACAGTAATGGACACAGGACATGGTAAATATCATCAAAATTATTAAACTGTATCATCTAAATTGTAAACTATACTGTAAATCACTGACAATGTTTAGTTGCTATATTTTGCTATCTGCATAACAGTTATAACAATGCTAACAACCAAAAAAAAAAGGGGGCGGAGTTAATATGGGGTGGGGAATGGGGGATGGTTTGGTATCTGGGAGTCTCCGGCACTCCGTGTGTGACTTTGCTGTGACCTAAAACTTCTTTGAAAATTAAATGAAAAATTGGGAGACAATGGGGATTGAGAGGAGGAAGGTGTCATGGCACACCAGACATCCGATAACACAGTGATAAAGGGAAGGAAAAAAGGGAAAAAAGAAAAGAGAAAGGAAAAAAAATTAATATATATATATATTTTAAAGGCATTTCCTTTGCTTTTTTGCCCATTTTTTGAATGTCCCAATCCACTAATTATATTTTATTTTGTTTTGTTCTTTGTTTGATTATTTGTCTTTTTTCCTTCTTTTTTTTTTTTTTTTTTCTTCCCTGAGTTTCCTTATGTTTGTCTCTTGCATGTACGCTTATCACACTTGTTTCTTTTTCCTAGTAAGTGTATTTGATTATTTTATGGACTAAATGTTCATGGAGGATTTGGATCACAGAAGGGTTACAATGGGTACTGCGGGGGATTATTGGGGGGGGGGTTTCGTGGGGATTGGTTCATCCGAATATACATGAAAGATATACAAAATCATTCAAAGGATTGGAGGATGGGGCATGGTCACGATGAGTGGATAATCACACAATAAATGAGGGAATCTGAATTCCTAGCCTGGAGAGCTCTGTCACAGTCTCCAAGGGAGCAACAATAGTCCTCTGAGTGTAGGGACAGTGCCTGTCAAAATAGGATGACCCACTGATGTTGTTGTTTTTTGTTTTTTTTTTTTAATTGATGACTACCCTTGTGAGTCTTTGCTCTTGTAAATGAGACTTAGCCTGCAGTTGTGGGGTGCCTAAGGGTTGCCACCTGAGAGCCTCCTTGTTGCTCAAATGTGGCCTCTCTCTAAGCCAAACTCAGCATATGATTGCATTACCTTCTCCCCAACGTGGGACATGACTCCCGGGGATGAGTCTCCCTGGCAACGAGGGATTAATACCAAGTGCCAACTGGCAGCTTTGCACAGTGGCAGTATCGTAGCCAATGAGGTTTATCCGCGGCACGATTATTGCTAATTGAAAACTTTTCCCAAGAGCCAACTGGCAACACAACTGGAAAAAGACCTTGAATAAAAGGGGGAAATGGTAAAGACAAATGAGTTCAAGTGGCTAAGAGACTTCAAAGAGATCGGGAGGTCATCCCAGAGGTAACTCTTAAGCACACCTCAGTAGGAGCTCATAGAACATCTAAGTGCCTATCACCCCACTCAGTGGGGTTCCTGAGAGCTCCGGAGACACCCTGGTCATATATAAGGGGGGATAGCCCCAGAGACTGGTGCCTTATCAGTGGGTTCTATTTTGGAATCTGTGCTCCTGAGAGTGACAGAATTAGACTCAAATAAGTCCTCCCTTCACATGGTTCACCAGTCCCTTCTATTCAAACCTATATGCGATGCTGGAGTTTTTAGGTATACTTCCAGAGACTGGAGCCTCCTGCCTACCTATGTGACAGGTGTTCATGAAATCTAGGTGGAGCTGCAACTCCTACCCTACAGCTCAGTGGACTCATCCAAGTCACCTGGTGAGGAGACAACGATGGGAAATGGCCATCCCCGGGAATGGAGAGGGCCTGCATCTGCAGGCAGGATCATCCCACCCACCATATCCATGGGATATAAGCCCTCTCTCACTTGGAGTTGGAGTGGACATCACCATCCCAGTCCCCTCAGGATTGGGGGAAGAACTATGGACTAGAGTGGACTTGATGGTATTCTCTTGTTCACATATGGTGATTCTAGCAATGCAAGAAATTATAACAATGAGGTGGAGCCAGTGGCCACTTGACACTTTTGGGGTAGGGAGGGGATGAGCAGTTGAAATACAGTGGCTTCTTTGGGAGTTGGAGGTTGTCCTGAGTACTGTTGTGGCAACGGATGTAGGCCATTTTAAATCAGCACACACCACTCAGAACTGAGTGGGAGAGAGTGTGGTCTACAGTGTGAACTGTGGTCTATGGTTTGTGGCAAGGCTCCAGGATGTGTAAGTTCATTGAGGGTGGTGGGCCAGACTGTGGGAGATGTTTGTGTGGGATGTGATGGGAGGTGTGGGAGGTGGGCAACATGGGAATCCCAGTGGGTTCCATGTAATATTTTGGGTAATCTAAGCACCTCTTAAAATATATGTATATATATATATATATATATATATATATAACATTTTTGTAAGCAAATACACATATATGCATATATATTTATATATCATTTTGCAAATGTTTGTATGTATTGTGAGAATTTTGATTTTTACCCATAATAAATTAAAAAAAAAAAAAAAGTACATGAAAAAATGCTCAGCCATTAAAGATAATAAGCCATTAGGGAAATGCAAATTAAAAAACACAGGATACCATTTCACACCGACTAGAATGGCTACTATTTCAAAAACTGAAAATTAAAAGTGTTGGAGAGGATATGCAGAAATAGGAACACTCATTCATTATTGGTAGGAATGTAAAATAATACATGTGGAAGTCATTTGACAATTCATCAGAAATTTAAGTACAGAATTACCATTTGACCTGGCAATCACACTCATGGTGTATAGCCAAAACAACCGAAAGAAGGGACGCAAACAGATATTTGCACATCCATGTTCTTAGTGGCATGATTAATAATTGCAAATGATGGAAGGACCCCAGGTGTGCATTAACTGAAGAATGGATAAACAATATGTGGTATATATACAAAATGGAATATTATTCAGCCACAAATGGGAATGAAGTTCTGATACAGGCAACAACAGTGATGGACCTTGAAGACATCATATTGAGCGAAATAAACCAAACACAAAGGGACAAATATTGTATGATTTCATTGATATGAAATAAGTAAAGTAAGCAAACTCAGAGAATCAGAATTTAGATGTAGGTTACCAGGGTGGAGTAGGGAATAGGGAGTCAATGATTAAAATGTACAGTTTCTATGTGGGATAGTGTTTAAGTTTTGGTAATTGATGGTGATGATTTTAACACAACATTGTGAACATAATTAACATCACTGAATTATATATTTGAGTGTGGTTAAATGTAGAAATGTTAGGTTGTATATGGTAATAGAATAAAAGAGCAAAATGCAAGGCACAAATAAATATATAAGGCACTTTTCATATAAAGTTGAAAAAACAGGAAAAAATTTGCAATATTGTACAGGTGCTTTAAAAGGTGGTTAAAAGAAAAAAACAAGAATGCAATTCCTATAATGTCGGTTGTGTGATAATTTCTGGGAAAAGCATTGTCCATTGGGATGGATTTCAGATATTGGCAATATTTTCAATTATAGGTGTCTTTGCTTTATAATTAGTTTAAATTGACCATTGTTTTCTATGACTTTTATGTTTACAAATGAAAAAAATGCTTAATAATAATGTGATTGGAAGGGTAAAAATGTGCAGCCTTTGTGGAAAACAGTTCAGTAATTTCTTAAAAATTAAAACATAGAATTACCATATGACCAGCAGTCATTCTTCTAGGTATATATTCAAAAGAAAAGAAAACAGAGCCTCTAACAAATTCTTATACATGAATATTCATATAAGCATTATTTAAAATAACCCAATGGTGGAAACAACCCAAGTGTCCATCAAATCATGAAAGGATAAATGGAACATGGCATATATATATACACATACACACACACACACATATCTATATATATATACTCAATAGAATATTCAGTCAAAAAAAGGAATGAAACTCTGACACATACCACAACGCAGATGAATGAAACTATTATGCTGAATGAAATAACCAGCTACAAATGACAAATATTCTATGATTGCACTTACATGAATATCTAGAATAAACTAATACATACAGGCAGAAAGTTGATTATAGGTTATCAGGGCCAGTGGTAGGGGGGAATGGAGAGGTATTGCTTAATGGGTATGGAGTTTGTGTTTGACGTGATGAAAAATTTTGGTAATGGTTGGTAGTGATGGTAACATAACATTACTTCTGAATTGTACACTTATGAGTTTTTATTGTATTTATTCCTTTTTCCTTTTTTACTCTATTTCCTTCACCAAGTTTTCAACCTCCTTGAGTTTTCAAGATAACTCTTTAAACTATAGAGCAATATCTCAGAACACCACACACTGAAGAGTCATATAGAGGTTGCCTTATCCTTTCACTTGTGCATAAAATATTGGGTTCATTCAAATATAGAGAGCAATTTCCAGAAAGAATTGTGAACACTTATCATAGACTCAAAATCTATAAATAAAACACTCACTAACTAAACCCAGTCAAATATTTCTTTTAAAAATGATGATGAAATATTGCTTAGCCCAGGTTTACAAGCATGATTCAGTAAATATAAGAATTCAATTCATCTCAAAAATGGTTTTAAAAATATACCAAAACTTTCCAAATAAATGCAGAAACATATTGATCTTGTTGATGTTGTTGATTCGTGTTGAACAACTATTTTTTATATTTTTCTCAGAAAACCAAAGGTGAACGAGAACTTCTGTTATCTTATGAGTTACCCATGAAAATCTACTTCCAATATCTTATTTAGTGTGAAGATCTTGAACACATATCCTTTAAGACTGAAATCAAGAAGGATGTATGATGTCACTGCTACTTTTGAATACAATTTTTGTGGTCACATAAAAATGATAGGAAAATAATAAAATAGTTAAAAGCACAATATTCACGAAATAATTGAGTAAATGAATCTACTAAATTTAATATATCATTACTAGTCAACTTATTGAACTGTAATCATTATTAATTTAATTCTCTTAGGTCTTCCAATTTAATGAGGTTAATACTGCCACACAATATTTGTCCCTCCTTTAAATCATTCATTTATTCAACAAATATGTATAAAACCTTTAGTAAGCAATTGACACTGTTTTCTAAGTTCGGCTAGGAAAATGGCAAGCTAATATGAGACTTACTAGGAAGGAACAGTGGGCTTTAGTGGCTTATTTGACATGAAAAAGAACCACAGTCCAAGATGCCTCACACATTTCTGGCTGAAGAAACAAAGTGAGTGGTGGAAATTGCAATATTTATAAGTTCATTATTTTTTCTTGTTTTCTTTTCAATTTTAGCAGGGCACGTGTACGAATTTCCATACTGTGGAAGGAATACTGAATTGAAAATCATGAACACACCTCCTGTAACATGAGTACAAACTTCTGATCGCTCAATCATTCCACTGGGACTATGCCAACACATTGCGGGTGTAACCATAAATACCACGCAAATTCTCCATGGTGGTATGGAAGCCTACTCTCCATCAGTAAAAGGCTGGTCATTTTCCTTTCTACACAACCAAAGTGGAAAGCCTTTGGGAAAGAACTGATGAGCTGGGCTGGACAGGGAGCCCTGGCAAGACCCTGCGCGCCCCTTAACCGCCCACGTGCGGCCCGTGGAAGCAGCGCTCCCAGCCCAGCGCGGACTGGC
Source organism: Tolypeutes matacus (assembly GCA_026826555.1). Lineage (NCBI taxonomy): Eukaryota > Metazoa > Chordata > Mammalia > Cingulata > Chlamyphoridae > Tolypeutes > Tolypeutes matacus. Next base: position 2,605,758 of record JAKSZT010054437.1, on the reverse strand, counting down.
CTGGTCCCCAACCCGCCCGAGGACGCGCAGGACCGGCGGCGGTGTCGCGCACAACTTTCTGGTAGCCCCGGACGTCCCTCGGCACGCAAGTTAGCAAGAACTTTACGTGGAGCGCCAGATGGGCGCTCCTGAAACGCAGCAAGTTAAAGTGCCGCTCCCCCGACTTCTCCGCGCTTATGGGGCGGGGGGTCCCCGCAAGCCCCCGCGCCCCGCCCCAACCCGACCTCAAGTTGGATCTCCAAACTTACCGCTACCGCGGGGCTGGAGACGCGGGCCTGGTCGAGACGCGGGCTGCGCGCGCTCGCTCTGCCGCTGGCCCGCACTGGGGGCCAGATAATCCGTCCCTCACTGCACTCCTGGATTCCCCCCCCCCCCCGCGGCTTCTCATGGCACCAGGTCAGGGTGGCCCTGGCCCCAAAGCACCCCGGAGCTCTTAAAGCCCCCATGCCCCCGAACTGGGAGGGACTTGAGAGGCCCGGAGCACGGCCAATGAGGCCTGGCTGGGTTCCAGGACACAGCGCCACGAAGAGGGCGTGGCCCACTCCATGACGGACAGCGCCGGGCAGCCAATCAACGCGCGGTCCGGCTGCCGCACGGGAAAACGCCGGCGCGGTCGGCCAGAGGGGGCGGGGTGGGGTGACTGACAGGGCGCCGGCCAACGGGAATGTGGAGCGAATCTCAGGGCCAATCCGGGCCTGCAGGGGCGGGGCTCCGGCGACAAGGCGGGAACACCGCGAAAGGCGGGGCCTGGTCAAGCCATCAATCCGTGGCAAGCTCGCTTGCACTCCGGAGGGATGTTCTCAGTGGCTGCCGGGCAGGTGGCGAGTGGTCGGGCAGGGGGTTCGCCCCACGGTGGGGGTGTCCCCACCCATAATGCACCAGAGGCGGCCTGGGCCGGGTGAGCGTGGGTCGCTGATGCCGGGCTGCGTGCTGGGCCGCCTGGAAGCGCGGTCTGAGGGCAATCTAGGCGACTGGCGTCCGACCCTGTCCCTGAGCAGGCCCATCGCCGGTGAGCTCCTTCTGTTTCTTTACCTGTCTCCAAACAAACATGTAGCTCCTCAATTTTAGAACTTAACAGTGCTAATAGACTTCATTTTGTCCTTTCTGTTCTCTTCATCTTCTGCTATCCTGTTCTAAATGAGGATGTAAAGTTCTATGACTTCATTATCTACATGTTATCAGAAGGGTTGATTTTCTGATTTCATTATTGTAGGAGACAGCAGCTGAGGTTCCCTTTCCACATTACTACATTTCATTATCCTATATAAATTTTCTGTCCTTTTGGTTTACTGAAGCAGAACTCACAAATCATCTCGTAACAGTAAAGCCGATGGATTTGCCACACTTCCATTCTGCCTCATTGCTCTTAATGATGAAATATGTTAATCACTGTGCTTTTATTCTTTAAACTCTGACCATTCAGAGTTTAATTCTACCTCCATTGTGACAGATTTCACTTTTCTATATGGAATTTTATTCTTCCTCTTCCTATTATTGTCATTCTCTGTTTTCAGTGTCTGTTTTCTGCTCTTTATATGTCAGTTCTTCCCAAATGTTTCAACCAATCACATGACTTCATTTCATTGCTCCTGACATGAGTTTATCAGTTTTGATTATGAAACTGTATCTACTTTTTTCCTATATTACAGTTGGCTTTACCATGCATGTTATAAGACTCTTGCGGGAAAGAGCAATAAATATGTTTTAAAGGTCATATAGCCAAGACTTATGTAGAAAATATGTATTTTCCATCTCTCTGCTTTCCTTTCTCTACAGGTTATTTCTTGCCAATCTCATTTACATAATGGCATTAGCCATCATCTCTAATCAGATAATTCACAAATACATGCAAACACACACACTTGTTGTTTGTCCTCCAATCTACATTTTCCCTATACTTAATTCATTCTAAAAATAAAAAACAAATAAAAAGATCGTTGTCTTCTGACTCAACTTTATATCCTGTCAAAATTAGCACAGTTCTTCATGACTAAACTAGATATCATGAAAGACATTCACGTCCAGAGATTTTCCTTCTGAAACAAGTTAAGGTACTCAGAGAAGTTGCATCATGGTTGCAGCTATGACAGATGCTTCCACCTGCAAATTTCTTCTTGGCAAGGGAAAATCTTAAACAAGACCATAATATAGAATAAGGTAGAAAATAAAAGTAGGGTTGATCCCTACAAAATTCTTTATGGCTATACATTCACAATGAGAACCATTCATTTTTACTCTCTTAATGATACCTTAAACAATTGCTTTATAGTTCCTAAAAATTTAATCTCATTATAAATGATCCATAAAGTTATTTTCTTCTACAGAATAAGGTACATTCATATGTTGAAAGAAAGCATAGTCGTTTATGATATTAGCATCCTATTCAAAATACATTTTCTAATTATCACTTCCTCCATAAATTTTACTGATTAATTAATAGTATGGTATCTCTATACTAATAGTTTTTTTAAGTGAATTCAAATAAGTAAAATAATGGTAAAATACTTAAAAAAATAATATTCACCTCTCTTTAATCTGATTAACAACAGAGCATTTAATTATTTATTTCTGATAAAGGAGCCATAGGCAAGTAATTGACTTTGTCCCCATAAATGTTTTGCCTGAAGATTTTAAGGACATTTGCAGGTGGAGACAAAAATGTAGGCTTTCTTGGCAGAAAGGCTACCATCTTTTACCTGAAGTTGAAAAGCAGGCACAGGAATGAAGACATGTAAGCTCCTAAAAGGAATGGAATCTTCTTTTTCTCTAAAATCATGCGAGAGTGAGGAAGTCACAACTAGGGATATGTGGTATATTTACTGGCTGAGGTCACTGGGGCAAAGAATCCCAAGAAAGCAATTAATATCTGCATTTACTAGTACACTGCTTGCTAGGAATAACTTTGGGAAAAGGAGGCATAAAAGGCAGATATTTTTGTCACTCTATCCATATTGTTTGTTAAAAGAATAGTTGCAGTTTCCAGATGCAGATATGATCACTAGTTGGGACCTGGCATCTCCTGAACTTGGAAATCACAAAATTCTTCAAAATATTGTCTTTTCTAGAGATTCACAAAACTGCTAGAATCACCCCAGTCATTCTAAATAAAGATACCAGAAATGTAAAAGGACCTACTAGAAGACCTTGTGAAGATACATACCACTGATTATAAACTCAGCAAATGAGGCTTACCAAAAAATATCCAGAAGGAATAAATACACAATTGAATTAAAGTGCAAATTTATCTTAGTCAAGACATAGAAACTGAGATGTAAAAATAACCACAAGTGGCAATGAAATATATTTTTGGAAAAAAAACAAATTGGAACATGATGAATCATGTCACACAAGAGCCCCCTTTCTGGGAAAGGAATAGAAATTCAGAAGAAGCAAACAGAGGAAATTCTAGCAATGCCCATGACTTACACACAGACACACACACGCATTCATACACAAATGCACAAGGCTTAGCTCACCTGTCATTTTCTTACAAAGTCTTCCTGAGTTTCCCAACCACAGACAGTCTCTGTGTGCTCCTGTCTTGTATTACTTTTTCTGCTGAAGCCTGGCAGTATTCATTTGACTACAGGTTATTTCATCTACACAATTACAAATTTCAGAGCTGAGATTGAACATGTATGCTTTAGTCACTAAATATAAAAATATTTTAGAATTATTTTACCTGTACTTTTAAATTTTATTTTATTGTTGCCAGACAATGGCAGAGTCACTCATCATGTTTCTAAAATTGGCAATATTACTGGCAATTACTCATATTATTACTTACAATTATGATACCAATAAAAGAAATAAACAATTGTCTAGAAACATTAAAGTTTCCAAACTTGGCTGAGTAATAGAAAGCCTGAGTGGAACAACTGAAATTGAACTTTAGTCAAACATCTACTCCCACCACCCAAAAGCAAATGTGATATCCTGAAAGCCAAGTAAGGAAACAATATCAAAGTGGAAAGAATGACTGACTATACCAAATGTCGTTGCCATGTCAAGTAAGATTTGCACCAAGACACAGGATTTTTCTATGAGGATGTCAATGGTGAATTTGACACAACCAATATTTCTGGAGTGGTAGCTAATGGATGATTTGATGTAATCAAGTAAAGATGTCTCTTTTGCAATAGCGAAAATAAATGAAGTGATACCTAGTGAGCAAGGTCTTGTAAAATAATGATTTTTAAAAATTAGAATATAACAACACACTACAGTGATCAAATAATCTATTAAAAAGAAAAATATTAATGATGCAAGAGACAGAAAGAATTCCCTGAACAATCTCCATGAGGTGGCAAGATAGATATGATCTAAGCCAGAAGTGGGAGAACTGGATATTTATAAGGGTCTGAGAAGTTCAACCATCAAAACAGGTAGAAAAACAGGATATGAGTGCTGATGCTGGCAGGTGGACAAATGTGGTGGTGGGTGTACCCTGATGTTCTATGTGTTTGGATTTTCTATAAAAATAGCTAATGAAAGGAAATAAATGTTAGTAATAGAATAATCAGAAGTTTTATAGTCCATACGAAATCTATGATATGGTAAAGGGTAGAGGATGAAATTTAAATAGTATTATTTCGGGAAGCGGCTGTGGCTCAATCAGTAGGGCTCCCGTTTACCATATGGGAGGCCCCGGGTTCGGTTCCCGGGGCCTCCTGGTGAAGGCAAGCCCGCCCGCACGGCGTGGTTAGCTGACCCAGCGAGCACGAGCAGCAAGGGGGGGATAAATGAATAAATAAATAAAATCTTTAAAAAAAAAAAATAAATAAATAAATAAATAAATAAATAGTATTATTTGACTCACTGGTCAACAGACAGATATTTCAATTTCTGAAGGATATGGTTATGAAATAAGAACTTTACTTAAAGATTAAAAAATATAAATCATATCCAGAGGAAATTACTTCTCAAATACAAGATAAATTAAAAAGGAAAGAAAGCAGTTCATGGAGGAAAAGGCAAAGAAGAAACAACTATAACATATTACATAAAGGACTAAAATAAGATGAAAGAAAACAAATCATATCAGGCCATACATTCGATAAGTGCTCACATATATGAGTTCAATAAGTAAATCAGTCTCTTAAATCAACACACAGAGCAAGATGAATTTTTCCTATTAATCAAAATAGGCAGGTCCCAATCTGAGAGAAAAAGACAAAAACAAACCTATACTCAAATATATATCACCTATATACAATGTATGAATATGAAATAAACCTAAAATAAAGTGAATAAAAACTAGAAAAAATAGAAAATAATGGAATTATCAGAAAAACGCAGTAAAATTCTGATTTCATGATAAAAAACCATGAAACAGTCAAAAGAGGGCAAGTTTTACTGATCAAATATTAAGTATCTAATGAATATATAGATGTATTGGAATTTTTTGTCCCCAGCAAGCATCAAATTATGTCAATAAAAAACTGTTGAAACTGACTACACAAAAATTGAAATATATTTTGTAAAAAGAAAGAAAAAAAATTGAACTTATAAAAATTTTAAACAAGAAATTTAAAACATGGAAAACACATGTGACACATAAAGCAAATATTCAATAATCTAATAATAATTTCTTAAATTTCTTATATTGAAGAAAACAATGAACATTCCTATGGAGAATGTGTTTGTGGCATAAAGAAGAAAATTACAAAGGAAGATATAAATATAGGCTAAAATTGGAAAAGATGGGCAATATTTATATTCTTAAAATTGCTAATTACCTATTAGAAAGGTAAAGAATAAAAATCTAATATTAGTGAAGATGAGTCAAGTATGTAATCTTCGTCCTTGTTTCTAGTTTTACGTTACCAACTAAAATTTCGCTGGAATAAAATATGTTAAAGCGAAAATGTCTTTACTTTTAGACACAGTAAGTAATTTAACTTGTGGAAATTTAAATTAAGAAAAACAATCAGAAGAAGATGTAGGAAGAAGGAGGGAAGGGCAAGGGGAAAGAGAGAGAGATGGAAGAAACTTTCATGGTTTTGGTGGGGAGGTAAAATGATGCAAACCTATGGCAAGAAAATCTATCAGTTTCTTAATAAAACTAAATATAGAACTACTCTCTGACCCAACCAACCTAGTCCTAGAAATTTACTGGAAATGAATGAAAACAAAAGCACATGCAAAAGAATGTCTTTAGAAGATAGCCCAAATGCCTATCAATAGGAAAATGGATTAACAAACTGTTGTCTATTTATCTAATTGGGTAGTTAAAAAGAATGAAGTCTCATAAGGCAACAAAATGGATTAGCCTCAAAAACCTTAGGCTAATTGAAAGAAGGCTTACAAAAGACTTTGATTCTATTTAAGTAAAGATCTAGAATAAACATAATTAAACTTTGGTGGGATAATCTTGAGAATGGTTGCCTCTCAGGGGAAAGGTGAAGATAAGGATCAATTGGAAAGGGACATGATGGAACATTCCGGGGTGTATTGGGGTTGCACAACTATATACACTTATCAGAACTTGGTGGATATATTAAGATTTTTTTCATTGAGTTGCATTTAAATTTCACACCAAAAGTAAAACTCTGAGGATATATTAGATTCTAATAATGATATACATGGTGAAGTTGGAATGAACTGATAACTTTGATTTAATTTGAAATGCTTAAAGAAGTTAAATGGATTGATGGGTGAATAGATGGATAGATAACTGTTTAATAAAGTACAAAATTGGTAGAACATGTCAGCATAAAACTCATGTTTGCTGTTTTAGAAAATTTTCACAATCAAATATAAGGGAAAAGATACAGATTCATTTATTTTCATTGATGAATATTGATGTAAATAGTCCAAATAAACTTTAACAAATATAATACAGTTATATGTTAAAAGAATAAAAAATCTATCTCCATTGATTTTATTTCCAGTAAAGTAAATATGGTTCAATATTAGAAAATCTAGTAATGACATTCTAACAATAACATTGATTACATTAATAAATTAAGCAAACGTGATTACCTGAATATTCCCTTGAAGGGAAGGCTAACAGCTGATTAGGGGTCTTTACTCCTTCTTAAGATGATTGAGGATTTCATTTCTTGCTTGGGATCCTCCTTGTAATATAAATTCAATAAATTTCTAGTAGTATATTGGATCAAAGATAAATGAGAATCTGGACACATTAATATGGGCTTGTTCCTCATAACCAGGATTGAGGAGATGTGGCTGCTCCCAAAAATGGGATATAGTTTCCCACTTTGAGTAGGCTATATAGCTAGCTAAGTGTGCGATTGAAAAGTGTTGATGGTTTCTCTGAGGTCAGATGGTACAACTTCCTTCCTTGTAATTTCATGTAAGAAACCGTAATTACAATTTATTTTTAAAGAAACATAACATCTTTGTTTATGCTATTGTCATACATGGTTTGTGATATGTCATAAATCTTCTTAATGTTAATCATACTTGGTACAGGGGAAAGCTATTTTGTTTTAAGAACTTACATATCAATGTAAACTTAACAACTATACTAATAGAGCAGTATTCACAAAATTAATCTAATCTAATTCAACATGGAATTCTGATAAATATTCTAAATAAAATATAAAGACAATAAAACTTCCTTAATATTAACATGTCTACATTTCTGTTTATGCACACATGCACCAAAGTTTGAGGGTATGTGTGTTATTTGTTTATCAAATTGAAAACTAACATCAATGACCAAAGCTGATGAATATTTCAATAAAATGAGAAAAACTAGCATCTGGCTCTTTTAAATAATATTTTCATTTATTCGGGAAATTCTAACAACAAAGTAAAACAAAAGGATAGGCATAAATGCTAAAAAGAATAGGCAAATGTGGCTATGGGCAGATAAAATTTTTATTTAGACAACTTAGAAAAATCAATTGAAAATCTGTCAGACACATTAGGATAATTCAGTAATGTTATTAATTATAAAATAACTATACAAAATACAATAAAAGAATAATACTTAACTATAAAATTAGAAAATTTTAATTCAGAAGAGTAATAAATGCAACAACCAGCAAATGCACAGAAATAATTTTTAATGATGTTCATAATACACATGAAGAATATATATGAACCTGTGCTACACTAATGTATAACATGAGGTAATTAAAAAGGCATGGTATTATAGAATATATTACAGAATGTGAAGTCTCATTATCATAAATAATTTGACTCCTTTTAAATTAATTGGTGTTCAGAAAATAATTGCAAAATTTCCTTGCAGCATGGTTTATACCAAAGAAAAATCTGTAATCTTAAGTCAGTCCAAATTGGATTGGGCAAAGAAATTGCATCTTAATTTCACACAATGGAACACTAGGCAGCCATTGAAAATAATAATTTTCAATATATTAATGGCCATTAGATTTGTGTTTTAGTATGAAACCCCAATTTTAAAAATTATGTTGTGTTATATTATGTTATAGCTCACCCATGTCATTGCCCCTTCTACATCACTCCATGCAATACGATTATACACACCCACCATATTTAATTCAGGTGTGGCCATATTACTTCCTTTGGCCAATGGAATGTGAGTGTAAATGATATGCATTGTTCCTAGCAGAAGTTTAAGATCACCCATGGCCCCCTTTCCCTCTGCCATGTTGGCCAAGACATGATGTTCCAGACAAAGTCTGTTTCATCAGCTTTTGTCCAGAGGGAAGATGATATAATCCAGGGCTAGGGAAAACACAATAATCTATTGATTCAACATAATACAATGCAATCCCCAGAAATTTTTTGGTAAGACTTTAGAGGCTGATTCTAAAATCTGTATAAAATTGAAAATGACCTAGAAGATTTAAAACAACTTTGAAAAAGAACAAACTGGAAGGCTAATATTACTACCTGATCTCAAATTATATAATATAAAATATTCAAGACAATGTGAGATTACCCTAAATATAGACAAAATACAGAATCCAGAAATAGACCCATGCAAATATTGCCAGTTGATTTCACAAAGGTATTAAGGCAACTTAAAGAATATAAAACATATTCAACAAATGTTATTGGAAGAACAGAATACCAGTATGGAAAAATGTGACTTTCCACACCTACTTCACACCATATACAAATATTAACTTGAAATGGATCATAGTCTGTATTAGTGAAGATTCTCTAGGGAAGAAGAATCGACAGGAGATATCTGTAAACAGTATGAGGTTTTATAAAATTCCCTAACAGGACGGCCCCAGGGATTCACAAGTTCAAATTCTGCAGGAAGGTTGCAAACCAGGGACTCTGACAAAGTTCCCTGATGAGTGCGCTGTCTAAAGTTGAGCTGGAAATTGTCTCTGAATGTGAAATCGCTTCCCTTTTTAAGGCATTCAACTGATTGGGTAAAATGTCACTCATTGCTGACAGCAATCACCTTGGTTGATTGTAAATGTAATCAGCCATCTATTCAATGAATTCAATGATGACTAAAGTACACAAATGCCCTTGAATTACAATGAGCTCAGTGCTTGCTTGACCAAATGACTGGGCACAATTACCTGGCCGAGTTTACATATTAACCTAACCATCACGTAGACCTAAAAGCTAAACGGAAGCTCTAAAACTTTTAGAAGAAAACATAAGAGATAACGTTCACAAAAACTTCTTAAACACCATAAAAGAAAAAATGAGTAAGTTGGAATTCATCAATATTTAAATACCCCTGCTTTTAAAGAGATATATTTATGAAAATGAAAAGGCAAGCCACAGAATGGGACATGTTACAGTTTATACATATACATAAAACAAAGGAATTGCATTCAGTGTATATGAAGACCTCTTATAACTCAGTAACAAGATAACAAACAATCTAGTTTAAAAATGGGCAAATTATTTGGACAATTCACAAAAAGTATGAATAAGCAATAAACACATAGTATGATAAGCACATAAAGCACGTCCTAATCATCAGGGAACTACAAATTAAATTGGGATGCTATCCCACCATTGCACACCCATTAGAATTGCTTTAATTAAAATATTGTCATAGCCCAAGTTTGGTGATTATGTTGATGGTAAGAATATTGAACAACTGCAACTCATAAATTGCTGGCAACCATGTAATATGGTATAACCAATTTGGAAAACAGTTTGTCTCTTTTTTATGAAGTTACATATGCACTTACCATATAATCCAGAATATTAAAAAGCATTCACTCCAGCTTTATTCATAATGCCCAAAGCTACAAATACCCCCATGTGCATGTATGTACCCATCAACACATGATTTGACTGACATACAATATTATACTACTCAACCATAGAGAGGTGTAGAAAACTGATCTAACCTATAGTTATACAGATAAGATCAGTGTTTTTAGGACAGGTGGAATTGAATGAAAAGAGCATGATGGACTATTTGTTGGTGGACGTGATGATTACATATGTGAATGCATTTGACAAAACTCATCTAAGTGTACATTTAAAGTGGTTGTATTTTGTTGTATGTAATTATAACTATAAAGTTGATTAAAATATGAATATAAAAGTTGTAAATATTTATATGCATAATAAAATAAATTAGCTTTTAGAAAGCAGTTTAAGGGTTAAAAAGTACTTTTACAATAGTGATCTTTTATTGCTCTTCACAACCACATAAGATAGTTTTATTTTTAATTCTTAGTTGTGAAACTGAATCTCAGAAAAAGTGTCCTGCCCATGGCCTATAAGGTTAACAAATAGTTAATAATTAGATCTTTGTATTTCAATGTTCTTTCTATTGGACAATAGTATTCGTTAGTCCATTGTTCCTTCTGCTATAATTCCAGGTTGCTAAGCAAAGTAAAATTACTCGGCCTTATTTTAAATTTGATATTTATTATATATTAAAATAACTATAAAAGAATACGTAGAGTAATAATTTTGGCATTTCCTAAAATTGGCTGATTTCTACAAGATTGGCATATTTCTGCCAGGGTAGATTTTCTAGAATCACAAGATTTCTATTAAATTCTTCTTCTGCTCTTTGAAATCACCACAAAGGATTACTAAAATTACTCAAGGGTAGAAAATCAAGACTTGTGTAAAACAAATAATTTAGTCATCTTCTGATTTATAATTGTCAAAGACCAAAATATCAGTATATTGTAACTATATAGAAAAATATGTCATTTATAGCTTGTCAGTTAAGACCTTTGCATCTTGCCTGGGAAGTCGGCATATCATTTAAAAATGCCTTGGGAGTAAAAATGCAAAAAGATGGATTATACACCAGCTTTCTAAAATTTTAAGTTCAGATAATATTCATTGTCTTTTTAGTACTAGTAGTAACGAGTTACAGGTTTAAAAAAAAAATCCAGTATGTTGTAAACAAAGCTGTGCATGTACACTTATTGTTCACTTTTCACACTTACCTTTCAACAGATCATCCAATTTGTTGCATATACTGCTTGAGAAAGGCAAAGATGGGCAAATGCTCCTGATTTGTTTCATCTTGTTATATGACCTGCCATACTCCTCTCAGACCAATACCAAAAAAGTATATTGTATACATTTACAAGGAAGAATCTCCAGCATGTGGAAAAGGCAAAATTGAAGTAAATATCAGGTTAGCTAAAGGCCTGGCCACCCATCAGTTTTATATTTTTAAGGAGTTCATTGAGGAAGCTGTGGCAGCCCGCGGGGAGCTGAGTGCAGGCGTCTTAAACCCAGAGCCTCCACCTGCTCTCCAGCGCCTGCCAAGCAGAGGGAGAACAGACCCCAGCTCCCGGAGAC
>JAKSZT010054437.1:2572254-2593943 GCA_026826555.1 Tolypeutes matacus | reverse complement strand
ATTATTTCCTCCAATGCTCCTTCATTTCCTTTTTCTTTCTCTACTCCCATTGGGATGCCTATAATGTATATGTTTTTGCATTTCAAGTTATCATTAAAGTCCCTAAGTTCCTGTTGAATTTTTTCTATCTTTTTATCTATCTGTTCTACTATCTGCATGATTTCAGATGTACTGTCTTTGACATCACTAATTCTTTCCTCTACCTGTTCAAATCTGCTATGTGCTTCCAGTATATTTTTGAATTCTTGCATTCTGCCATTCATTGCTATCAGATCTATTATTTTTTATGTATGTTTACAATTTCTTCAGTATGTTCCCCCAGTGTCTTCTTAATATCCTTTATCTCTTCCCTCACTTCATTAAGTTTTTTTTTCATGATATTTGCTCAGATATCCCTGATTAGTTGTTCCACATTCTGCATCTCTTTCTGTTTTTTAGTTTGTTAATTACACTCGGCCATGTCTTCCTGTTTCTTAGCATGGCTTGTAAATTTGTGTTGGTGTTTAGGCATCTTTTTATCTTGTTGGGCTTATTAGGTTGGTTAACTTGTGTTTCTACTCTAGGATTTATTTTGTTATTTGTGTGTGTGTGTGTGTGTGTGGTAAGGTTCTTTTCTGACACTTTGTTCCTCTTATTCTCTATGCTTGCAGATATCAGTGTTCCCTTTAAAAATATATCTCAGAACCAGAAAAAGGAAAGAGATAAGAAGAAAAAAAGAATTATAGTAATAATAATTAGAAAGGTAGGAGAGGAAACATTTAAGAGCTGGGAAAATAAATAATTAATACGGGTAACAATCATAAAAAATACAAAGGAATAAGAATTTAAAAGGTGGAAGAGAAAAAATGAAACTTACAAAAAAAGGAAAAAAATACAACGAATTAAAATGCTGGAAAGATGAGAAGAGAAGAAAGGAAAATAGATATATATAGAGAGAGAGAGTAAGAATTTTAAAATGAAAGCTCAACAAGAAGAGGTGGAATGAAAGAAAAGCAACAAAAAATAGAAGATAGAAAAATGAAGGAAAGACAAGAAATGAAGTAGTTAAATAAAATAAAGAAAAAAAAAGGAAGCAATGAAAGGGGAAATACAACAAATAAGAAACAAATCAACAACAACAAGAAAAAATCAGGGAAAACAGCCTTCCCTCTTAGACCCTTAAGGAGACTCTCACGCTGCCAGTACTCATCCATTAATCCCCCGGCAGCTTGTCCTCCACAGGTGATATACCCACTTATAGTGAATAAAATAAATAAAGAAAAAAAAAGGAACCAATAAAAAATTAAAAATAACACCTCCAAAAGACCTAAACCAAGGAACCAGCTGAGTGTCTGATAACCCAGACAATTCCCTTCTCTTAGGAGGTATTGGGAATTGAACAAGGGACCTCACATATGCAAGGCAGGAATCCCTATACTGATCTACAGGAGCTCCACAGGTTAAGTAGGCTTTTGAAAGCTTATCTGGCTCTTCCTGCCCCTGTTTTCTCAGGCAAATTGTGCTTTTAATAGTTTGCTTGAGCTGGCTAGTTAGGCAACTATCTCTGCCCCTCTACCGACCTAGTTCTTCTCTCACCCAGGGCAGCTAGGTATGATAATCTGCATATCAGATCCCCCCTTCCCTCTCCTCGGCCATCTCAGTGATGGTTTGGGTCTTATTTTGATATCCAAAGGGGATTCAGATGGCCAAACTCACTGAAAAGAAACCACTCTTCACCTCTCTTCCTCCCAGGGAATGCTTCCTCCCACTCAGTTGGCTGCAGTGAGCCAGGGGTTTTACCAAGTCTATTTGCCTTCAGGATGGGACATATGTACCATTTCCAGCCACAGGTGTGAGTAACTCATGATTTTCTTTTGGCTTCTTCATCTGTCTTGCTCCCTCCTGGATGATGCACAGCACTTTCCTGTTCTACAGATCCACAAAGCAGCTCTCCCAGGGTAGGTTTTTGCCCTTTCTCCATTGTTTTATTTTTCTGAAGGACTTGAGCTCTGCCTAACTACTAAAATGCCATCTTCCAAGAAGCCTCCCCATAATATCTTCTTATACACCTTTTTATTTCTGTGGAGACAATGGTAATGCCCCCCATTTCATTCCGGTTTTAGTTGTGCCTCATTTTTCATTGTCAATATAACTAAAATTTTGCTAATACGTTGATCTTTTCAAAGAGTCAACTTTTGATTTTGCTGATTCTATATATTGCTTTTTAAAATTCTCTTTCATTTATTTCTGATATAGTCTATGTTGTTTCTTTCCTTCTGCTGGTTTGTTTATTTGGCTGTTAATCTTCTTGGTCTTATAGTTTTTTGGTAAGGCCTAATATTTGGCATTTTTCTTCTTTTGAATGTAAGCACTTAAAATTATACAGTTTTCTCTCAGCTTCATCACAAAATGTTTTCTTTTTTTTTCATTTCAAGATATTTCCTTATTTCCCTTACAATTTCTTCTTTGATATATTGGCTATTTTAGAGTACAAATGATTGATTTGTGCCTTTTCCATTTATCCCTCCATTATATATTTCTAGCTTCATTCAACATTGATTGGAAAAGACACATTGTATCTATATATGATATATAATTTGTTTTGTGATATAACATATGATCTGTCCTGGAAAATGAACCAAGAACAAAAGATAAGAATGTGTATTCTTCTGCTGCTCCATGAAGAGTTTTATATGTCTTTTAAGTCTAGTTACTTTACTAAATTGTTTAAGTTTTCTATTTCCTTATGATCTTCTGCTTAAATAGTCTATCCATTATTGAAAGTGATGTATTAAAATATCCTAATATTAATGTGGAATTGCTTATTTCTTTTTCAAATCAGCCAATATTTACTTCAGATATTTTGAGCTCTGTTGTTAGTTGTAACTATATTTATAATTCTTATGTCTTTTTTGTTGAATATACTCCTTTATCAGTATATAATAACCTTCTTTTTCCCTTGCTACAGTTTTCATTTAAGTATAATCTACCTGATATTACTATATGTACCCCAGCTCACTTTTCATTATGTTTTACATGATGTATATATATATATATATTTATTTATATCCTTTCACTTTCAACTGGGTTATATCTTTGAATTTTGAAATTAAAGTGAGTCTCTTATAAAGAATATTTATTTGATTTGTCCTTCTTTCAGCTACTCTGCCAATATCTGCCTTTTATTGGGAAAATTTAATCCATTTATTTACATTCTAAGTCAATACAGATAATTCAGGCTTTATTCTGCCATTTTCCTATTTAGTCTATTAACTTTTTTGAATCTTAATTCTTCCAGCAATGCTTATTTAAAATTTATTTATTTAATGTGTTCTACCATATCGAGTTCAATCTCATTTCTTTCTGGAAATATTTTTCATATAATTTCTTTGACCTTCCTAAGGAGTTAAAAGTTAGTATCCACTTGCCATTTTGGCCTTTGCTCTGAGCATAATATTCACGTGCTGTGTGCCCTCTATACTGATCATTAAGTCACCAAACTGCATGGGATGCTCAGTTTAAGCAAGAAGAACTATGAATGATAGAACAAATGAAAAGGAGATATGCTACCTGAGTTTAAAGCATACTGCAAAGCTACAGTGGTCAGAACTTCATGGTATTGAGGTTTTTCTGCCTAGAGGAGCCCACACCAAATCTTGGTGTACATTTTTGTTTTTCTCTGCTATTTCTCAGCAAGTTCTGTTCTTTCCCCTGTTTCCCAAATAAATTCCTTTTACTGGTCTAAAAATAAATACATGGTATTGGCACAAGGCAGACATACTGACTAATGGAACCGAATTGAGAGTTTTGATATAGATCCTCAAATATATGGTAAACTGACATTTAACAAAGCTACTAAGCCCACTCAACTGGGACAGAATAGCCTCTTCAACAAGTGGAATTGGGAGAACTGAATAAGCATATCCAAAATGAAGAAAGAGGATCAACAGCTCATGCCCTGTACAAAAACATGGATCAAAAACATAAATCTAGTAGCCAAGACCATAAATCTCTTAGAATATAATGTAGGGAAGCATCTACAAACTCCTGTAGTAGGAAATGGTTTCATATACTTTACACCCAAAGCACAAGCAACAAAAGATAAAGTACATAAATGGGAACTCCTCAAAATTAAAACTTTCGTGCCTCAGAGGAGTTTGTCAGGAAAGTGAAAGGGTAGACTACAGAATGGGAGAAAATATTTAGTAACTATTTATCCAAAAAGGGACCAATATCCAACTTATATAAAGAAATCTTACATCTCAAACGTAAAAAGACAAACAACCCATTCAAAAAAATGGGCAAGAGATTTGAATAGACACTACTCCAAAGAAGAAATACAAATGGCTAAAAAGAATATGAATAGATGCTTATCATCACTATCTATCAAGGAAATGCAAATCAAAACTACAATGAGGTATCATCATACACCCATTAGACTGACAGTTATTTAAAAAACAGAACTACAAATGTTGGAGAGGATTTGGAGGAAAGGGAACACTTGACCACTGCAGGTGGGAATTGAGAATGGTGCAGCTACTGTGGAGGAATATTTGAGAATTCCTTAGGAAGCTAACTATAGAACTACCATATGATTTAGAATTCCCACCCATGGATATGTACCCAGAAGAATACAAAGCAGGGCATGAACAGATACATGCACACCAATGTTCATAGTGGCTTTATTCACTAAAAATTGGAAGCAACCCAGGGGTCTGTAAACAGATGAATGGGCATGAAAATTGTGGTATATACATATAATGGAATAATACTCAGTTGTAAGAAGTAATGCAGTATTAACACATGGGACAATATGGATGAATCTTGAATATCTTATTTTGAGTGAAGTAAGCCAGTCACTGAAGTACAAATATTAGATGACCTCACTGACATGACTTAAACTAATTGAGCAGACTCACAGAGCTGGAATCTGAAGGATAGATTATATAGTGACAGAAATGGAGAAAAGCGTTGTGAGTCAATGTGCAATATTGGGAAAATCTATGATAAGATGGAAGTGGATGGTTGGGCAGTGAATGGGGTTGATAGTGTTTCAGTGATGTGATTTGATTCAATGGTGAAGAAATGTGAGGAGTGTGAGTATGGGGTCGAGTGGGACTATCCATGGAAATGGGGGAAGGTTTGGGGGAAAGAGCAGATGAGCTCTAGGGATTTCTCTGTCTGTAGGTAAAACTGCAATGGTGGGAATATTCTTTGGACAAATATGACAGGGGAGGTTACTGGTACAGTTCATTAAGGATGGGAGGATAGGCAGGATAGGGTGCACTCGGGGCATCCTGCTATGGAAAATGATAGTGCTCATCTTGCCATAGCGTGTTATCTCAGTGGGTGAAGACACAAACAATAAATAAGAAATATTAAACTCCCTCCCCAGGGAGTCCTTCTATGTTCTCAATTAGAAGGGAAAGAATCTCTCAAGAACATAGGCATGCCTATTAAAAGAAAACAGACCAATATATCAATCCCTCAATATTATTGCATTTAATTATGAATTTTATTCTTCAAAAAATAAAACATGTTGGTTACCATATGTTCCAAGGAAAGAGGAAAATAATTTTTAGGGAATTGGATATTTCTGCACAATCTCACAGTGTGTATATAGGTCATTTTAAATTTTGTCAAATCCTATCAAAATGTATTGTGCAAAATATAAACCATAATGTAAACCATTGGGCATGGTTAGGTAACAATTAAGAAATAAAAATATTTCTACATCAGTT
Source organism: Tolypeutes matacus (assembly GCA_026826555.1). NCBI lineage: Eukaryota > Metazoa > Chordata > Mammalia > Cingulata > Chlamyphoridae > Tolypeutes > Tolypeutes matacus. The sequence continues at coordinate 2,588,223 of JAKSZT010054437.1, read as the reverse complement.
GTAACAAATGTACCATACACAGGTAAAATGTTATTAATATGGGAGTGTGAGAGAGTCAGGATATTAGGTATGGGGAATTCCCTATATTTTCTCTGTGATTTTCTGTAACCTAAATTTTCTTGAAGGTAAAGTGAAAAGTAAGACACTGGGTGAACATATGGAAGTAGTTGTCACTGTACATACAAGATAACAGATCTTACAGTGATGAAAGACACACATAAAGTTTTTAAAATTTACTTTTACTTTTTATATTTTATTTGTTATTTTAAAAATTATCATTTTATTTTCTTACTACTTTCATTTGTTTTTGCTTGTTTGTTTGTTTTTCTTTTTCTTTTTGTGAGGTTTTGTGTTGCAGAAGGGTCACAACTATGACAGGGGAAGATCACTGGTGTGGTGTGTCAATGATGGGTTGATATATCAGCAGGGGTGCACTTGGGACATGATTCTATGGCATATGAATATGTTCAAGTGATTATGGGGCATTGTCTCAGGGAGTGGAGACCCAAACTATAGCCCAAAGGATATTGAATTTCCATCCTGGGAAGTCCTGCAACATTCTCACAAAAATGCCTAGGACCCCTTGAGTACATGGACAGTGCCTAAAAAGGGGGGACAGATCATTACATTAGGCTTTGATATTGATGGTTGAACATACAAACTTAGTTCTTGTGAAATTGAAACTTAGCCTAGTATTATATATTGCCTAAGAGAAACCAGCTGAAAGCATCCTTCATATCAAATGTAGCCTTTCTCTAAGCCAAAATCAGCCTATAAGCACACTACCTTCTCCAAAGTGTGTGACATGACATGAGAATTATGTTGAGCAATAGCATTTTTCTTGAAAATATACCAAGATGGAACACATACTGAGCCATTAAACAAATATCCATTATTTAAAAAGACTTAATTTTGCATAATATGTTCTCTAACCAAAATGGAATCAAATTAAACATCAAGAACAACAAAATATTTGGAAATTTAATAACATAAATATATAAAATTTGTGAGTCAAAAATAAATCAGAAGGAAAATTTGAAATATTTGTATATTTATTTTCAAGGAATGATAATAAAATAAAATATATCAAAAGAGGTGAAATAAAAATAAGGCAATCCCTAGAGAGAACTTTGCATCTTTTAGTGCTTATATTTAAAAAGGAGAGTGTCTAAAAGCAATGGTCTGCAATTACCTTTCATAGATCCAGGAAGAGAAGAACAGAGTGAACCTCCGTTAAGCATAAAAAATAATAAAATAATAATAAAAGAAAGTCCAAATCAATGCTATATAAAGGAAAGAAAACAAAGAAAAAGTGATGAAACCAAAAGATTTTCTTTGAAATGATAACCCAAGTTGATTAACTCCTTCTTTCATCTATCAAGAATAAAAGAGAATGGAACAAATTAAAAATGCTACTAATTAAATATGGGTTATTTCTAAAAGACAGACTACAGCAAAATATACTTTACTGCTTGGCAGGTCTTTTCTAGAAAATAATGTTATAGAAACAATTATCAAAAATAGTTAATGATAAAATTTGAGTTTCAAAGAGTTTAGAGTTTTAGAGAACTTGTATCCTCCACATGAGCATGCAAGTTTCCCCAAACTTAAAAAACTTAATGATAAAATTGATGTGGCTAATAAAGGGGAACACTGAAGCTTCTTTGGGTCCTTGCCCAGTGCAAAGAATTGAAGTCCAGCCCAACACTTGATTACAGAAGAGAAAAAATTATATTAAGAATCTGGTGGAGGTCAGGAGAGCAAGACTCAAATCTGCCTCCCTGAAGGAGGAGGCAATGGCCTTTGTTAGAATTAGACAAAGAGAGGTGGGGCCAAAGATGCCATTGACAGAGTCCACCTGCAAACAGGGGTCTGCAAAGTGGGCATCAGAGGGGGGAAGGGGTGAGCTCATAGCTGCTATTTTCACCCACCTTGACTGTGCTCCTTAAAGTGCCCTTGGTCTCAAGCTTCTCCACCCAGTATATGTTTTATTAGGGGAAGAAGCAAAACAGGAATCTACTTTGTGACTAAAGACACTTTTCATGAATAAGTAATGATGCACAGCTCCATGCAAGAAATTACAGGAGTGAGAGTATATAGTTAAAACTAAAATATCATTTTGTAGCTCAATCTAAATATTAAAGCTCTAGTGTAACCTATATTATGTGACTGATTTTGGTCTCTTTTAATTTTAGTAAATGTGAATATTTTTATAATATATAGTGAAATTCATGATATTTAAAATACCTGCATCACTCTGAGAATCAATATTTTCCAGTTGAAACTTCATGATGTTATGAAATCTTGTATGAGTAAAAGATATACTCAAAATGCCTTAATAGATCAATGAATTTAAATCTTACAGAGTATGAAAAGTTGGTAATATGATGTGAAATTAAAATTGGAAGCCTTCTTTAAGAAACCACCATTTATTGACTTTTGGTGTAGCATCAAAGATTATGAAAATTTTCCAAAAGTGCTGTGAATATATTTCTCTTATTTTTAACATTATAATTGCACGAGACCATTTTTTTTTTCATATTCTTCAAACAAAAAATATTGCAACAGTTTAAATGAAAAAGTTAATATGAGAATCCAGTTCAGTTCTATTAATTCAGAAATTAAAGAGGTTGACAAAATGTAAAAGGGGATTTCTGCTTCTATAGTTTTGACTTCTAATCACTACTCACCAAGCTTCAACCTGACTTTTATAACTCTGGTGATAAACTGTAGAGGTACAGAAAGACATCTATTTTTGAGCCTTCAATTCCAAGATTTTCCACAGAGTTTCTTTGCCTCTCACACATTATACTACTCCCCAGATTGTCAGGCATTAATAAAAAATTTTACAACAATGACTATTGACTCCTTCCTTAAGAAATTCTTCTTAGAGGTAATAATTTACATTCTGAAGTGAACCTGACATTAGTGATCACATCATATCTACAAAGATCTGTTCAAAACACATTTGGTGAATGAGTCCCACTCTGACAGAAACAAATTTTTATTTTTATTTCTTTACATATTTTCCTTCTAAAAACAATTCTAGAGTATATCATTTTATTAAATTTAGTAGCTGGTCAAAATTGATTTTTATTTTTTTAGTAATTTTTAATCTGCATATGATTTTCCTTAATGCCACAATGTTAGTACTCAATTGTTAGAATGTATTTGTTTAGGGTTAACAAGATTTTATGTTGTTTCTATATTAAAAAAATGACATTTATATTCTTGATATAAATTTGAAAATATATTGATTCACCTGTGAATTCGGAAACTTTAATAACTTAAAAGTTTGTTAAGTTTAACAAAAAATTATTTACTAATTTTATTTCAGAGAAACACCACTATCTCAAGGGTATACAGAAGGAATTCTTACCAAGCAGGACTTAAAGGAAAGCTAGTTCTCTTGAGACTGAGATTGTCAGTTAACCAAGTCTCATGGGAGGTATGACCCATAAGTGTCCTTACAAAAGGAAACAGATGTATATAAAGAATCCATAAGCAGAATGGTTGTTAAAAGTGTATCTACCTGATAAGGGATTTTATTCAGTGAAGGAGTAAGCAGGATCATGGATGTTATCAATCTTTTAAATATTTCAAAGATATATTCCTGTTGTGGAAGATAATCTTCTCTCACTTTTCAGGTATATTTGTATATTATATTTGATTTATTTCTTTGATATTATATATGAATAATTCTCTGAAACAACAGTGTTATGCCTCAAGATCATTTGCACATTTAATTATTTCTTCCCCATATGACACATTTTTTTCTCATAAGGTTGGCTGGATTTTTCTGATTCAATTGTTAGCATTATGTTATTTTTTAATATGGTACTGGAAGATCTGTTTGTGAATACACAGTTTCACTCAAAATATTAGAAGTATGTTGATACCAAAATTCCCTTGATATTGAAATTGCGGAAGCAACAAATATGAGATATTTCTTGAGCCAGATTTAAAAGGAGAGCTAAGAAATATACAGGAAAAAAAGAGTTATGATGGCATGTCATGGAAATCTATCAAAGTAAATAAAAATCAATATTAAAACATGAATGGAAATGTAAAGATTTCCAGTGTAGTTTTTACAATGAGCAATTTCTGATATTTATTTGCTGGATATTATGAAGCAGCCATGCTCTATTCTGATCCATTTTAATATATTACTATATATCATCTTTTTAAAAATAGATAAGAATTTAGCAATCCCAGTCATTATGCTATTGTCCACATTTTACAATTGTGAAGCAAATGCTTCCCAAAGATCCCTGAGGTAATAAGGCATAGACAAAAACTCTGAAATCTCAGTGTGAACATATCTATTCATTTGACCATCATAATGCATTTTGAAGAAGAAGTTGTGTGGTAAATTTAGCAAATTTAAATTGAGAATTTCTATAGACTAAGGAGTAAGATGCAATCTGAAGAGATGAACGGTAAGAAGGAGACTTTAATGATCATGGGCTAATGCATGATTCTGATAAAGCTAACATTTAAAAATATTTTAAAAAAGCAAGTTGTACATCTGAGTTAATTCAGTAACATGCAGCATAAGTCATTTGTATTTACTTTAACCACTGAGTAATGTTTTCATAGTTAAAAAGCTATCGCTTAATATGATTCAGGTACTTTAGAAATTGAGAATATTAGAAGAAACTACCTAATAGAAGCAATTTGCACAAAATGTTTTGCAACAAATTAGAAATTCATTTGGATAAAACCAAAGTAAGCAATACAACATTTTATTACTATATATAAAAATCTTCAGAAAAATTGGAAAATATATTTGTAATGACAAAGGATTTTATATGAAGAAAATATTAATAAAATACAAATTCTAAACATGTATAAATGTAAATCCTTAATTCTAGGTTTCTGAGAAATGAAAATTAAATTGTACTTAAATTCTACTTCAACATAACTAGTTTTAGCAATAAAATATAATGTTGAAATAAGATTTTTTATGCTTTGCACTGCTTCAAGACAAGCAAAATTTAATACATTATAGTTAGCATAATTATTTATGAGTGAGGAGATTTCTGCAACCTAGAAAAGCATAAAGGAAACAGACTTGGCCAGATGTGACCCCTTCATTAAATATTGGAATTCATGGTGGATGGTGAAAGGATCTGTGGGTAGGAGTATTGTCAGCTGCAATGCTTTTCTTAGATTCTGTGTGCAGGTGAGAAAGTTAACGAGTGAAAATGGAACGCGAGATACATACTCCCATCTAAATCAAATATAATTTTATGGGCAATGTCACAAAGGAGGAATGGAAGAATTCAGCCAGATTTCCTAAAATCACCTAAAATTAAAGAATGTTGAAGAATAATCATTTGTCTCATTTGGGATAAAATTTCAGACAATCCTTGGAACTCTTCATTAACTTTGTTACAGAAGCAATTTCTAGGTCATATTGCCATAGCTGGGGACATAAAGATCCTTGTTCCCTGGAACATGAAGAGATTCAGTAGGAGCTGTTTAGTAGTAGAATCATCTGGCCTATATAGAAACTTTCTTACAGGGCATGTCTGCTTTAATATTCGATATTGTAGAAAATAAGAATATAATCATTGGATGTGTCCAGGCTTAGTTTTAGCTATATTTTAAGAAATACTGTAAAAGGGGCTCAATTATTGAAAGGTTGTTCAATTTTAAATCTCATAGAAAATATTTATATTTGCTTAGATTATCTTATATCATGAGTGTTGTAGTTACTATAGCTCAGCAGAATTGCGGTAGAAAACAAAAAAAGAAATTTGTCCATTTATTGATTTTAAAGGCAGCCATTTCTTGATTTCTTGTATCCTTATTTCTAGGTTAGAATCCTTACTTTAATGCCAGTGTTTGTTTATTAATTGCTGATATTGTAGATTGGTTTAATTTTACTCTTTAGTGTTATATTATAATTTTATACTCTGACTCCGAGATTAACTGCAGCATATAAAGTACACATGAGCAACCTCACCATGTTCACAGAATTTGTCCTCATGGATATTTCAAGCTCCCGGGAGCTGCAAATTGTGCAAGGTCTGCTCCTTTTAGTGATTTACCTGGGAGCATTGACTGGGAATCTTGTAATTGTTACTGTTATTGTGACTGACCCTCGTCTACACTCTCAAATGTATTTCTTTATAGGAAATTTATCCCTCATAGACCTTTGCTGCATTTCAATTACTGTCCCCAAATGCATTGTGAATTCTCTGACAGGCAGTAAATTGATTTCTCTCCCAGCATGTGCTGCTCAGATTTTCCTGTTTATCTTCTTTGGATCCACAGAGCTGGCCTTCCTTGTGGTGATGTCCTATGACCGCTATGTTGCCATTTGCCACCCTCTGCACTATGGGTTCACCATCACCCCACGTCAGTGCATGCAGGCAGCTGGTGGCTCATGGACAAGTGGGTTGGTCTATTCTTCTCTGCACACAGGAACCATGTTCAGGCTTCTCTTCACATGGTCAAATGTGATCCATCAATATTTCTGTGATATACCTCAGATTTTGAGGATCTCATCTTCAGATGTTCAGTTTTCTGAGTTTACTCTCCTAGCTATAAGTGCAGGTCTGGACTTATTATGTTCTGCCTTATTGTTTATGTCATATAGTAATATATTTTCAGTGGTGCTTAGGATGCATTCTGTGGAAGCCCATAATAAAGCCTTATCCACGTGCACTCCACAGTTGACATTTCTACTTATATTTATAATTTCTGGAATTATTGCTCTCTTAGTTCCCATTGCAGATAAAGCATCTCTTAGCAATCTGCTGACAGGCATGTTCTACACCATGGTGCCCCCAGTTATAAACCCCCTCATCTATGGTCTGCGGAACAGAGAGATTAATGCTGCTATAAGAAGAATGTTTCACAGACATTTTGAGTTCCCAAGGAGGGCTTTCTTTGATTAAAAAAAATTTTTTTAAATACAATTTCAAAGAATTTTAATTTATATTTTATATATGTTTTAAAATATTTCCAGGGTGGATACTGCCACCTTGGAAGAAAATATTGAGTGTTTTGGTTTAGAGAAACATTCTTTGTAAACTGCTCTCCTTGATTCACTCATATGCATGTTTCTGCTCAAAATAATAAAGTGATTAGAACTAAGAGGCGACTATGGAATTGAAGACTCAACATGGGTGTAGCACAGAGACCTTTATTAATGTTGGAATACTTGAGATTTTGTTTGCCTCATTCAAAGGGGGGCATATAAAAACCCTTCCCTTTAACTCAAGACAATTTGTAAGTTTAGGTGTTATTTATCTCTGTGTAAAAGATGTATGCTACTCTTATTTCATTCAAGCTTCTGCATGAAGAAAAACAGGATTGATTAGTTATAAAATGGAGTATATATAGCAATAAATGGTATTGGATTTTCCTGTAGAATACCAGTCTTGCTAATAATATGTGATTCACTTTTCTCATAAGTAAGACTTAAAAGTTACACTCTCACAATTGAAAGAGTTTTATTTTTCTGATTCCTAAAGGCTTAGCGAGCATTCTAATAACCTAAGAATATATTAGCCCCTTTATATCTAAGAATTTAGTTCTTTGATGGCTTCCTTTTTAACTCCAGGATCCTATGTAGAAAATGTGTACTTTGTAGAAACTTAAGCTCATTTGTATTCAGTTGCAAGTTGTACAATTTACAAAGTCTCATTATTGCTCAGTGTGGATTATTCAACATAGAAGCAAGAAGTTGATGATGAACTCAGCCCTCCTTTAATCAAAATTAATAATCCTAGGAAAAATCTGAACTTTGTTCGTATTCATCCAATGTCTGAAATATAAATTTATGTTTTCAATGTTTTGATAATTGACGGAAACATCATATTTCTTTGCAAAATTTAGTTGTTACTACCTGAATTTTCTGAGTTAAGGCATCACTGACTTATTTTATATTCAAGTAATAGCCTTACAAATATTTGATATACCCTTTCTGAATCTTTGTATATGTGAATATGTCTTTATATTTCGTGTCTTGTTTTTTATTTATGTTTATACTCACATGTATAATTTCTGTCAAAGTTAATTACCTCCAGATATTAGACTATCTAGATCCATTGAAATTCTATTTCTCAGTGTCTCCTGATAAAAATCTAATAGTCTTCAGACTCTATTTCTTTTATTTTCTTGATATTACATATTATTTTGTTTTATTCATTTCTTGATATTCAATATTTCTATGCGTGTGCTTTAATTAAAGTGCCTGGCATATAGTATGCTACCTTAATCAGAAAACTTAAGTTTTCTATTCCAGAAAATTTTTTTCTGTGGATTTTATTTATGTAATATTTAATCACCAATTTCATTTTTATCTCAGGAATTGTATGATCATTTATTTTGTCCATATTTTCAACATATTTTTATTATAAGTATATATTATGATTAATATTATTCATGGTTTCTTCAAGCATATGAAATGAACTTCTGATGAAAGAAATTCTGCACACACATATAATATCCCTTTAGTTCTTTTTCTCTTTAGTATGTAATATATATTTCCCATAGCACAACACAGATGCAAAATTAGCCTTTATGTCTTTGTATATATCAATTAAATATCTTAAAATGTCACACTTTCCCATTTAGTGTCTCAGCATACTTGTGGCCACTTAAAAATGATTTCTTTATGTTTATTCTCATTCACAATCTCAATTTCTGCCAATGCTTTCTGCCAAGCACCCCTTCAGTGCCCCACAGCTTCCACCACCTGCCCCCATAGGTGTCTCTCAGCAGCTTCTGGTTTTCCAGAACAACATCATGCTTAATTGGCCACCCTGCTTCCTGTGCCAATTTTAGTAAGACCTGAGTTCAGCTGCCAGGTGTCAAATGTAGCTGATTTAAATACTCAAATCCAAAATGGTAGTAACAAGTGGGGCCTTTAGTCACTTATTGTGAGGATATAAGCAGGAGGGTAAACAGGAAAGACAGGGACTTAACTGGGTCTCATTGTGCTGTGGAAAGCTGCCCCAGGGGAGGGGCAGATGGATCAGCACAGACATGGGATCAACTCACTGCTGAGGGAGCCTCTGAGAAAAGGCTCCTGCAGTTTTATGGACCCATAGACTAGGAGTTTATTATACTGAGTACTGAGAAGGAGAGGATAGAGGGCCCTCAAGGTCTCCCCCCTCCCTCCAATAAGGAGTTCTCAGCAGAGGCACCTGAAAAAGGCCTGGGTTTGGGGCCCCTGATCTGAGGCTCCTAATGGTGGCACCTGGGGGAGGAATGCAGCTGTGCTCAAGAGCAAGCCTGGCCAGGGGGCCTGTATCCTTGACCACAATTTCCTTCAGAGACTGCAACACACTAGCTGGGTGACTTCTGTTGTTGTGAGGGAAACTTCACTTATGTGGACTGTCAGGTAAAGATTTTGTAATTGTCTATGGTCAGGCATGAAGAAAACCCTCAGATTGTAAGCAGGAGTTGGACTCCTCACAGGGAACAAATATTGATAAAATTATGTTCAATACATTATAGAAATCAGGGACAAATATATTTCAAGCTTTTTACAGTAATCTCAAATGAATGAATAAACATTAATGAATAAGTATATGTGGTGACTTTGTTGGACAAAGAATAACACTAAAATTGATCCATATTTTGCAGCAGATTTTGGCTCTACATTGTTAATCATAAAGTAAGAATTCATTATATTCCAAATCACACTTACAGTTGAACACATAATTTTGAAAATAATCCTGATGTAATCACCTCAGAATCCTACAGATTTTCTATGTTTATATCTCCTTTCTCATCACCTTTTATTCATCTATGAAGGTAACCACTCTCCTTACTGGAAATGCAGGGTAATGGCATGTATATCTGAAATTTAATATATAAAGCCTAGTTAGACCATTATTCAAAATATCAATGTTCTTTGAGATTCCCCTCTGCAGTGCCCCTGTAAGAGTAAATAAAAATGTCCTAATTCATTACTGCAAGACCAGGTTGCATGTGTATCCACTGCCAGACATGGAACACCTGCTCTGGTACTGGTTCTTGTGGCAGAATGAGAAGTTATTGTTAAGACGTACACATGCAGCCTGGTCTGGCTTTTAGCATCCAATTGCCTTTCAAACCTGTTCAATTAATAGTCTCACAATATTTGCAAAGATTCTTTTTTATCTTTACATTTCCAGATATTAACATTCTTAATTCAGTCTCATTTGACTCCTTATATAGACTCTTCATACATTTCTCTGAGTTAACTGACTTGAGTGTTTTTAATTTTTTTACAGAAAAATTATAGGGAAAGAATAGAGTTCACATATACCACCTTAAATACACATATACAGCTTTATCTGTTACTCATAATTTGCAATAGTGTGGTACATTTTAACAAGTTTTAAACCAAGTTTTGGAATGTAGGAAACACCCTGGAATGTAGGAGACAAGCCCTCCAGTCTCATGACACTGAGATAAGATCTGATAAGAGACTAGTCTCAAGAAACTGAGATAGGATCTAATAGTAGCCCAGTGGGGAAAAAGCCTGAGCTTCTATTGAGTATCTTGTATGTTAGATAAGATTTACAATGTCTGCTACATGCAGGAATGTGAACCCTTCAAGACTTGCTGATTTTAGTAAAATGTAAACTGTCAGGTATCTATTGCCTCTGCATATGCGCATATGTATTTTGATTGGTCTAAAACCAAATAAAAGCCACACTCTATGGTATGGCTTGGCTCTTCTCTCCATTTCAGATGAAGAGTCCCCTGATCCCAGTATTTTCTTCTCTTTGTTTCTTTCTTTGTCATCTGTGGCACTGTTTTTATGGACCCAGTTCCTGAATGACAGCATCTAATTTTCTTTAAATTTTGCATACATACATATATACACACAAATATATACACCCAAATTAAATTAATCATTTCAGTAACTTTCAAGTGCATAATTTGATGGTGATGAATATGCTCATAATGTTGTCTTCCATCATCACCAACCATTACCAAAACCTACCCATCATTTCAACTCTCAATTCCCCACTCCCAACCATATCCCTGGTAAATTGTATTCTAGTTGCTAATTTCTGACTGTTGGCTTTGCATATGTCAGATCATAAAATATTTGTCAATCGTGCCCAGTTTATTTCACTCAACATTGTGTCTTCAAGTTTCATCAATGTTGTAGGATATAGATCTTCATTTATTTTTACAGCTGCATAATATCCCATTGTATATATATGCCACAATTTGTTTATCTGATCTTACATTGATGGATATTTGGGTTGTTTCCACAATTTTGCAATTGTGAATAATGCTGCAGTAAACATTGCTGTGCAAATATCAGTTAAATTCCTTGTTTTAAATTATTTTGGGTATATACCTAAGAGTGATATTGCTGGGTCATATGGTAATTCTATACTTAACTTTCTGAGGAAATGCCAAACTCTTTTTCACAGTGGCTGCATGATTTTACAGTACCAACAACAATATACCAGGACTCCAAATTTTCCACATTCTTGCCAACATATATTTTTCATTTTCTAAATAGAAGCCATTTAGTGGGGATGAAATTGTACCTTATGTTGGATTTGAGTTGCATTTTCCAAATGGCTAAAGATGTTGACTGTCTTTTCATTTGCTTATTGGCTATTTGTATATATTCTTTGAAGTAATGTCTGTGCCTTTTGTTGTTGAGTTGTAGGATTTCTTTATAATGTGGACTGAACCGTTATCATATATGTGGTTCCCAAATATTTTCTTCCATTCTATAGGTTTTATCACTTTCCTAAAACAGTCATTAGATACACAATTTTTTTTAAAATTTTGATGAGTCTCACTTATATGTTTTCTTTTATTGTGTGAAGACTCATATATATATATATATACATTATTGCTCATGCTTTTGTTGTAAAGCCTAAAAAAAACATTGCCTAACACTAGGTCCTGAAATGTTTCCTCACATTTTCTTCTAGTAATATTTTACTTTTAGTGCTTATGTTTAGATCTTTGATCATTTATTTAATTAATTTTTTGTATATGGTGTTCATTCATTTTTTTGCATGTAGATATTTCCAGCTTAATTTGGCAAGGAGAATGTTCACCCCCATTCAGTGGACTTGGCACCCTTGTCAAAAATCAATGGGCTATCCTCCAGAAGTGGAAAAAAGGCAGGCAGTCTTTCTGTGAATGGGGAAATGGTGGAGAAGAAAATGAAAGGTATGCAGGTGGATGGTGAGTGGAGGACTTGATGGGCATGGGGAAAATGGCAGGGCCACAGGGTGAGTGGTGCATGGGCAGCTGGTGAGGGTGGGCCTTGCTGGGCATGGGGAGAAAATGGCACAGCCATGGGGCAAGCAGCACACAAGTGCAGGAAGTCGGTCTTTTTTGGTAAAGGGTTAACTGGTGGGGCCATGGGGAGAGTGGCACACAGGAGGCTGGCAAGGGGGTCAATTGCCAGACATGGAAGGATGCAGCTGGGCCACAGGGTGAGTAGCACATGAGCAGCCAGTGAGGGGGTCCTTGCTGGGTATGTATGGAAGTGGTGGCAACACAGGTCATGTAGCTAGGACATCAGGTGGCCTTGCAGGGAGCAGAGAAAGAGCCTGTGGAGCTTGTGAGGGAAGCCTCACTGTCATAGGTAGGTGCAGGCAGTCACTGGGAGAAATAATCAGCTGTCCTCAGATTCTGGAGCCAGAGAACCACAGTATACAATTCAGGAAGTATCAAGGACATGGGGACTGAGAGAGGCCAATGTAGAGGAATTGACTTTTTGCATTATTTGTGCCACATTCATGGGTCCCTGATCTGGTTTATACAAGTTAAACACAGGCAATTCTAAATTTTTCAAATAACATACAACAAATAACAATGAATAACATTATAACAAACCCAAACAACAACAACAAAAAATAGTCAAGAGAGAAAATGACCAAAAGAATAAACTCATCAAAATAAACAGATGTCTATATATCAGCAAAAAAATTACTAAGAAAAAGGAAGATGTAGAGAGTAAAAAGAACAAAGTAAAAAGACAAAGGAAGCACAGTATTTGGGATAACTAATTAAGATGTCCACTAAAGTCACCTAAATCAATTCAAGGAAATGAAGGAAGAGATAATGGACATTAAGAAGACAGTGGGCGTGTATACAGAAAAAATTATAAATATACATAGAAAAATAATAGATCTTATGGTAATGAAGTGCACAACAAAAGAGATGAAACATACAACAGAAACACACAACAGCATATGTGAACAGTCTGTGGAAAATATTAGTGAATTAAGAGACAGAACATACAAAATTATGCAGATAGAATAATAGAGAAAAAATGCAATAATTAAGCAGGGCCACAGGGAATTGAATAAAAGCATGTAATGCACAAACATGCACATTATGGGTGTCTCAGAGGGAGAAGAGTAGGGAAATGAAGTGGGGCAGAAGGAGAGTCTGAGAAAATAATGGCTGAAAAATTTCCCAACTCTTATGAGGTTCATAGACATACATGTCCAGGAAGGGCAGTATACTCCAAACAGAATAAATTCTACAAGAACGTCTCAGAGACATATACTAATGAGATTGGCAAATGCCAAAGATAAAGAGGGAATCCTGACAGCAGAAATTGAAAAGCAACCCATCAAATACAAAGGATATACAATGAGATTAAGTGATTATTTCTCATCTGAAACCATGGAGGAAAAAAAGCAATGTTTTGACACATTTAAGTACTGAAACTGAAATAATGAGGGAGAGATCAAAATATTAAGATATTAACAGAAATTGAGATAATTTGTCAGAAAGACTACTGCCCTTCAATAAACACTAAAGGGAATTCAACAGGCTGAAAGGAAAAGACAGGAGAGAATGGTTTGGAAAACAGTGTAGAAATGAAGGTTATTAATAAGGGTAACTAAAATGGTAAAAAGAGGGAAAAAACATAAGGTATGCCATATAAAACCCTAAAGAAAAATTTCTTGAAATAAATACTGCCTTTACAATGCTAACATTAAATGTTAATGGATTAAACTCCCCAATTAAAAGGCACAGATTGAGAGAATGGATAAAAAAAAATAAGGATTCAACTCTATACTGTCTACAAGAGAATCACCTTAGAACCAAGGACACAAATAGCTTGCAAGTGAAAAGGTGGAAAATGTTTTTCCATGCAAACAGTAATCAAAAAAGAGCTGAGATAGCTATAATAATATCAGACAGAGTAGACTTTGAAGGCAAAACTGTTATAAGAGAAAAAGATAGACATTATATATTAATAAAAGGGTCAGTCTATGAAGAAGAAAGAACAATCGTAAATATCTATGCACCTAACAGGGAGCTCCAAAATACATGAGGCAAACACTGACAAAATTGAGGGGAGAAAACGATCTCTCAACAATCATAGTGGGAAGACTTCAATACACCATTATCTCCATTAGACAGAACATCTCAACAGAGGCTCAAAAAGAGACTTTAAATACCACATTAGTGGAAGTAGACATAATGGACATGTATAGAACATTCTACTCAAAAGGAGCAGGATATTCATTCTTCTTGAGTGCTCTAGCAATGTTCTCCAGGACAGAACATGTGATAGGTTATAGAAAAAGTCTCAATGAATTTAGAAAGAGAGCAATTATACAAAGCCCTTTCTCTGACCACAACAGAAAGAAGCAGCAAATCAATAAAGGAAGGAGAACTTCAATAGGCACAAATGTATGTAAATTAAATTTAAAAACTTGTAAACTATCAGTAGGCCAAGGAAGAAATTGCCATAGAATACAGGCAATTCTATAATTCAATTTATAATTGATTATTTATAATTTATAATTTATAATTGATACATAACTGCATCAAAGCAAATGAAAATGAGAAGGCAACATATGAAAATGTATGCGATGCAGCTAAGTCAGTGCTAAGAGAGAAATTTATAGACCTAAATCCCTACATTTAAAAAGCAGAAAGAGATAAAATCAAAGATGTAATTGCACAACTGATGGAACGAGAAATATAACAATAAACTCATCCCAAACCAAGCAGAAGGAAGGAAATAACAAAGATTAGAGCTGAAATAAATGAACTTGAGAATAAAAGCAATATTATAAAGAATTAACCAAACCAAAAGGTGATTCATGGAGAAGATGAATAAAAATGAAAAACCCTTAGCTAGCTTAACAAAGAAAAAAAGAGAGAAGATGCACATAAATAAAATAATAAATCAGAGAGAGGATATAATCATTGAACCACAGAAATAGTATCATGAGAGTTACTTTCTCCAAAAATTTGGACAATTTAGATGATATGGACAAATTTCTAGAAACATACAAGCAAACTACATTGATGAAAGAAGAAATTGAAGAAATCAACAGACCAATCACAAGTATTGAGATTGAACTAGTCATCAAAAGCCTCCCAACTAAGAAAAGCCCAGGAGCAGGTGACTTCACAGGTGAATTCTACCAATCATTCCAGAAAGAGCTAACACATATCATGCTGAAACTCTTCCAAAAGAGAAGTGGATTTAACATTACCTAACTCATTCTACAATGCCAACATCACCCTCATTCCAAAGCCACATAAAGATGCTACAGGAAAAGTATACAAAAGAACAATCTCTCTAATGAACTTAGATGCTAAAATCTAAAAGAAATTACTTGGTAATAGAATCCAACAATGTATCAATCGAATTATACACCATGATCAAGTGGGTTTTATCACAGTTGTGCAAGGATGATTCAACATAAGAAAATCAATGAATGCAATACACATACCACATAAACAGATTGAAGGGGAAAGAATCACATGCTAATCTCTACTGATTCAGAAAAAGTATTCAACAAAATACAGAATACTTTTTTTGATATAACACTTCAGAAAATAGGATTAGAAGAAACTTCCTCAACATGATAAAGGGCATGTATGAAAACCCCACAGCTGACATCATACTCAATGGTAAAAGGCTAAAGGCTTTCTCTCAAAGATCTGGAACAAGACAAGGATGCTCACTGTCACCACTCTTATTTAACATTTTATTAG
>JAKSZT010054437.1:2521112-2531683 GCA_026826555.1 Tolypeutes matacus | reverse complement strand
TGACACAAAAGCAAGCACCTTACATCAATTCTTTAACATTACCACAGACAGACCAACACAGTAAACAAGAAACAATTAATAGAAGGTCTGCTCTTCTCCCTCCAAAATCAGGTACCTACACAAGGAATGTGGGCTGCCATCTTCAGACCAAGGGTTGCCTGGTAATCTAAGCTAAAATGTCACAAAGCTCTTTTATCAAGACCTAAATTGGCTTCAGTATTAGTTTTGTTACTATAAATCATTGGTTAAATTCAGAGTTCAAAGGTGATTCTGACAGATTTTCTTAATTTTTCTTGATTTATCTATGACAAGACAGGCCCTTGGAAGTCTGTAACTTTGGTAGTGGTGCTCAAATTACTTAATGAATCTAATTGTGTTTTTATATACTACATTTGACAATTAGTAAAAAATAAAAACAATACTAGATGCATCATTAAACCTTATAAAACATGTGATAATGAATCAAATAAAAAATTACATAATTTATTCATGAACACTCAAATACGTCATAGTGAAAAATTAAAGAAACCTTAAACATGAAGAGGTAGAAATAATTAATTCCTAAGAAAATTTTACATTTTAAAAAATATTAATTCCTACTCAACTGCTTACTCAATCCAATGAAATATAAATAAAAATACCAGTAGTTTTAATTGTGTGTGGAAGTATATTGTAATTTTTAAAAATATATCTATTCCTAAAATATATATATAGGAAAACCAATGATCAAAAAATCTACGACAATTTTGAAGAATATAATGTTATATAAATTACACTGACAGAATTCATGATTTTTGAGCAACATTAATTAATCCATATGCTATTGACAAAAAGATTGATAAATAAACCAATGGAACTGAATAAGAGAATGCATTCACAGACTGACATATTTACAGTAAAATATGGTCCACTCAATAAAAGTTGCTGGAAAAATTTAATACATATATTGAAAAAATAAAAGTTTTCCATACATCTCAAATTCTTAAATATTAATATGATTTGAAAGACTGGAAAATATATTTGACTATTAAGAAAGTTAATATAACACATAACAAGCAAGTGAAAAAAAAACATAAAGCTTGTAGAAAAGTTATATAAAAGATATATATGTGTTACAATATAACAATAGATTTTATGCTGCATGAAAATTCAGCACATATCAACACTTTTAAATCTCTGAGATTCAATTGTCTGAGCATAATTAATTAAACAGGAAATCAATGACAAAAATTAAGAGTACTTCTAAGAAATAGGGAAGGCTTCCACTCTTCCAAAAGGATCTGACTGGTCCACTCATATCATTGTCACAACTAAATAGCAGATGTTGTAGTGGCTTCTAATGAACACTTTTGCCATGTACTAGTCCAAATGCTTTAACTTTTCACTATGTCACATCCTCAACAGGCTCATAAGGGTGGACACACAATTGATAACATGTTAAGAGATGAAGAAACTGAGACACAAGATAGGACATGTGGTGAACGGCTGAAAAGCTACTCCCAAATCTCAAAGGCCTCAGTGCTGGTCTTTGACACCAGGCTAGTAAATGACATTCAAAACATTTATGTTGACAGTTTTGACAATATCAAAAGGGCTGCTTTTCATCCATTGGAATTGTTCTGCATATTGCAATGATGGGCACAAGCAATTACACATTTTGTCAAAACTTATAAAAGTGTGTGGTGCAAAGTGTAAACCATAATGTAAACTTTAGATCATAGTTAGTAGCAATGCTACAATATGTGTTCATCAATTGTAACAAATGTAACAAAATAATGGAAGATGTTGTTAATAGGGTAAAGTATGGGAGGGGGAGGAGATGGGACATATGGGAATCCCTTATATTTTCTATGTAACATTCATGTAATCTAAAGCTTCTTTTAAAAAAAGAAGAAAAAAATCCAATATAAATACTGAGATTTTGGCCTGGCTAGTGAAAATCATTTCATTTTACTGAGAAAATATTTTACAAATATTAAAACAGAACCACTTGATATCTAGGATTGGAGTGAAGCCAGTTTGTGTGTCTTCTTTTCGGCTGTTTTGTCTTTGGGATCCTCAGTCATTTCAGCATAAGAATCATCATAATATTATGAGAATTGCAGTTATTTCTGTATTAACTGTTGCCTCAAAAAGCCTCACATATCCAATATCCAATATTTTTTTATATTTTTATTTTTAAAGAAGTTTTAGGTTACATAATTATTACATCAAAAATATAGGGGATTCCCATATCCACCTCTTCTTCCTCCCACACTTTCCCACATTAGCAACATCTTTCATTAGTGTGGTACATTTGTTTCAATTGATAGACACATATTGAAGCATTGCTACTAACCATCAACTCTAGTTTACGTTATGGTTTGCACTTTGCTACATAAAATTTTATAGGTTTTGACAAAATATATAATAGCCTATATCTGTCATTGCAGTGTCATGCAGGGCAATTCCAATGTCCCAAAAATGCCTCCATCTTATACCTATTTTTCCCTCTGCCTCCCTCAGAACTTTCGGTGGCCACTGCCTTTATATCAATGATAAAAGTTCTATTTCTAGAATAATAATATTTATAATAAAATAATGATGGAATAATAATGTCTATTTTAGTTTATTATTCATTCCCCAATTTTGAGAATTTTGGGATGGTGATGCCCACTGTTTCTAATTGAGAGGGGTCTTAGGGGTCCCATGGGGCAAATGGATGGAACTGTCTTACTTGCAGTTTTAGATACAATATTTCTTGATACACAAAAGTAATATTCAGACACTATTTTATTTATGTCCTCTTCTTTCATTACCTAGACTCAGTTATTATCCATAAATTCCCTCTGGGCAATGTCATTATATATGATAAGGATTGTGCTCCCATCATTTTCCCTAATGCCTTCTGGAACTCAATATAGAGGCATTTGTTATAAAACAGGATTATTTTTGTCAGGATACAGTATTTCAAATAAACCTGCCCACTTGAGCTTACCTACGTGAAACAGGATTGGCCACTCACCTTAAATCCTAACTTTCCTATATGGCATAAGAAAACAGTATTACCTTGTGAGTGTGAGTTATTAGTTTCCTTTTACCTTCTCCTATTCCTCACTCTATGAATCACCAACACTTCTTTCCTACAGTATTCACTTATTTGTTAAGCGACTATGCTAATAGGATCTAGAATAGAAAATATAGATAGGGAAGATGTGCACATAAAGAGCTCAATGTCATCTTCTTTATTTTTTGCATTAAAATATTTTTCTATTAATAGAACTCTTAGGAGAATTGCTAGTTAATCATGTAGACGAAGAGTGAACATATACCAACATTGGATGGACCCAAGTTCAGCAAAGGAAGCAGGAAATGAGGGGACTCTACACGCTGCTTAGAGCTTTAATATGCAGAATGCTAATTTCTATTTATACTTAAATCAATTTATTGATGTGCTTGTATTTATCTACAAAATGGAAATAATGATTTATGCATGGTACTGCTGTTCAGTTAATTATTTTATGAGTGATTGCCTATAATTTTCTCTTTGCCAATCTATATCATGAATTTTCCACTTATTCAAATTTGAATCAGTGAACATAATCCTTTATTTTGCAGGTGTAATTCTTGGACTTATCATAGTATATGATGAAAGAACATGTAAATATCTGTTCATTATATATCTTACAGCTCCTAAACCAGTGCGTGCATATAACCCATCCAAAAATATTTTGAAAGAATTAGTGAATTATAAATAAGTTAAAATTAGGTGGATGTGTAAATGAATAAATTAATGAAGAAGTACTATTATGAAGGAAATACGTCTTCCATTTCTTCAGGTGGTTGAATTATCTTTCATGTATTTGCAGAAAAGGCATTATGTAACTTGCATTTGCACTTTGAGGGATGAGGGCAGTCATGCAATATTCTATCCATCCCAGGTAAGCTTTACTGAGCAAAGCAATCCCTGACACCTTCCAGTCTGCATATAAAGAAATGGTCCTAATTATTTAAAAATCTTTCAATAATTTAAATGTTAATTTTATGCTGTCATAGTACTTGGGGAAAAAAGAGTAATAGTCAATGCCGTTTTTCATTTGCTTGGTAAAAACAATAGCACTTTGAATATTTAAGATGGAATAAATGTACATATTCAAGGAGCATTTGCTTAATCATATTGTCAGTGATTTGTATTTCATATTTATACATTTTTAAACATAGATTTCTGAGTATACCCTCTTTTAAATGTTTTATAAATGTTACACTCACAAAGTAGCTATTACTATATGTTGGAATTTAATAGGAAACATTGCAAAGTAAGCACCGATGGATGTCAGAAAATAATTCCTTGGATCTGAGGTCATTAACGGCTGTGTGTGTGTATATATATATAATGTTTTGGATCTTACTGACTTTCCAGAATTATTTCAGATACTGATGGCCCTCACATTAGGGATAAGAGGGAAACATGAGTGAAGTTTCTGAAGAATAAGAGAAGATAGGGAGTCAGAGATAGAAGATTAAATGACAGCAGAAAGAAGAAAAGGAACAATGAAGATAGAGAGGAAGAGAAGGTAAAGGAGCAGAATCTAAAGTAAGGAAAATGGAATGAACTAAGAATGCAATGAAGACCTGACTCCTGAGAAATGATACCTTAGATCCTCATGTACCTCTAATGGGATGAGTGACTGTAATAATATAGAGGATAATCTTGGGAGAGCAAAGATATGGCCCCAGTGGAGGAAATCCTTGCAGTATTATTCAGTGTTGACAGAGCTTCAAACAGCTGGAAATGTGACGCATTTGAAATTCTGATGAGGATGGTATTGGAGGGAGATGATTAGATGCTGACATGAACCAGATTGTTAAGTTTCAAAAAAATACTTTGATGAAAAATACACAGTTTGGAAGGGCTAGTGAATAAAGACAGGAAAAAATTAATTATTTAATGAATGAATCAGCATTTTGAAAATGAACCTCTTGAACAGAGGAAGCTGAGTTTATGGTAAATTCAACAAGTGCATGAAGGAGGATGACATAACTTGGAATTTAATAAGAAACATTGGCATCAATGACCAAGGAGAGAGAATTATTGGGCATTCAAATTAGCCTTAGATAGGGATAGTTATATGTACCCTAAGATAACAGATAAGGTTGGTGAAAATACATAGGAATTATATTATAGTGAGATTCTTATTACAGTAAAATCTATTAGGATTTTTAAATGGATATAAAAGTATGTAGATATAGTGAAGATGCTAGTGAAACAAATATTTTACATTTCTGTATTGGTTAAAATATAGATTACAATAGATTGTCCTTAATGGAAGTCATCACATACTGTTGGGCAAGGCTGAAAAATATAAAAATATAGAGCAACAAGAATAATGGTATTGAATAATTCTATCTGTCCACATAGTACTTGATATGCAGGAAATAAATGGAGTGATGTTTCAGCTCTGAAACACTGTGATTAAAATGCTCCTGCAGTACTTGGAAGATGGGATGTAGCCATAAAAATTAATGGTCAACCTTTAGAAAGGGGTGTAACAGTGAAACTCAGTAGGATGGGGAGTACTAAGGAGGAAATGCATCAGGAGGCACTATGCCATCTGAACAGACAAATGTGGCCTTTCCACTTACATTGTCATTGATTTCTAAGTTTACTTGATGTTCCAGTGACCTAGTTTTTTTTTTTTTAATTTTGTGTATATTACTTCCCAAATTGTAAATACAATTAGAATTACCATATATAATATATAATTAAGTAAAGTACATAGGACAATATAAACAAATAAAATTTTGTGTTAATATCATTCATTGGTTCATTATGGTATCTAGGCTAAGGAATAATCAAAATGAATACATAGGGATCTAATAAAATGTCTAAGTAAAAGAGAGAGAGATTGAAGAATCAAATATGAAGATAAAAATAGTACATATTAATAATTGTTATGAAGACATATGTGTAGCCAGCATAAATGTGATTTCAGAGAGAGAAATTCTTTAATTTGACTTCCAAATGAAACGAGAAGGAAAGAGAGTGCTTTATAGTAGAGATAAAATAATTTTTCTACCTGGAAGTCACATAATGGATTCAATTGCTTATAAATTAAGAGAAACTTTGATTTGAGTAGCTTTCTATCACTATTCAGATTCTGTTTTATCATGAACGAATGATAAGTGTTAGCATTTGAAGGATATCTCTGAAAAGTTGAGTGTATAGATATTAGCTATATGAACTCAAAAATTCATCCAGGCAAAACTTTGAACTCCAGTATACATATTTTACAGCTAAGTGATAGAAATTTGTGTAAATATAAGCACAAGCTTTTGAAGAAGATTTCATTTTAATGCTAACCCTCCCCTAAAATTAAGGTTTGAGGCAGGGAGCCTAATAAAGGATGAGGCAATATTATGTTATATTTTACTAATAAACAATACAGAGAAGAAATTAAATAAGCATAAGCTTATAAATATACTTAAGCTAATTTCATTCCTCCTGTTCACTTTCCATATTTTTTTAGGGATCATTTGCCTTTGGTTCTCCACATCCACAGCAAATTATCATAAAAATGCCAAACTCTACCATGGTGACTGAATTCCTGCTCACAAGAGTTTTCTGTGCCATGCTATTCCTACTGACATACTTGGGAACCCTGGAGAACTTTCTCATTGTCATAGTAACCACCCTCAACCAGAGTCTTCATACCCCCATGTATTTCTTCCTTAGGAATCCGTCTGTGTTGGACACATGCTACATTTCTGTACACTGTGTCCACTTCAGGAGCCCATGAAGGAGGTAGGTGGAAGAAAAACTTAGGTGGAGAGGGAAGTTTGCTCATATCAGCACAGCTGAAGTCTGCTCCAGACAAACTGGCAAGCAGGCAAGCATGGCCATTCTTTATTTGCATGGTTATTCATACACCACCGTTATCACTCAAATGTTACACAGAAGGAACACAAAATGCAACTCCTCAGAGTCATTTCTGCTATGCACAGAGATTATGTGTGCTGGGCCAAAGCTAATAGCTGATTCAAAGTTTGGCTGCTGTCCAAGTCTTTAAACATTACAGTGTGTCTTTACCCTTACACAGCCACTACCTGAGTCTTAACCCTCCCACACTTTGTCACTGTTCCCAAAGCATGTGTCACTTTCCTGTTTGACAATAGGGCAATCTCCATGGTGGGATGTGCAGCTCAGGTCTTCCCCGTGGTTTTCTTTGCTTATGCTGAACTGCTGTTCCTCACCATCATGGCCATTGACTGCAATGTGGCCATCTTCCAGCCCCTCCACTACTTTGTGAAAATGACCTCTGTTTTCTGTGTCCAGATGACTGGCCACCCTACTCAGTGGTATGGTCTATGCAGCGTTCTACATTGGAAATGCATTCTGGCTGCCCTTCTGTCAGTCCAAAGTGGTCCATCAATTTTTTTGTGATGTGCTCTCTCTGCTGAAGCTCTCTTGCTCAGAGATCTTAATCAAATTTAAATTTTTATCTCTGCAAACGTGCATGCTGGTAGCTGTTTTGACTTCATCATCAGGTCTTATAGTCACTTATTTTCTACTGTGCTCAAATTTCCAACTAATGTAGTACGAGGAAAGGTCTTTTCCACTTGTGTCCCTCACATCGTTGTTGTGAGCATCTTTCTTAGTTCAGGTGCTGCTATACGTATGAAGCCAACCTCCAACTCACCCACAAGTCAGGACATGGTAACCTCTGTGTTCTGTTCTATAGTCCCTCCTTTCTTGAATCTTATAATCTATAGTCTTAGAAACAAGTAGATGAAGGAGGCTTTAAGGAGAATTATAGGCAGAAGGATTTATATGGGAAAATGATAGGATAAGTAGTTCAAGACCATCCCACTTTAATGAGGTGAGTTGAAAACACCTCAAAGTTAAACTTCTTGCCTTTTTCCTACTTTAACAGACATGACTTGAATTTTCAGAGACAGTCATTGTATTACATATCTGCATAGTCACAATGTACTTAAATTTTATTTAGAGATTTCTCCTTCAAAAACTGAACATTCTAGGATATCTGAAACATAATGGCATAAGTCTTGTATCTTTTGCCAATTGCTTCTGTTTCAATTGGTCTTCCTTTAAACTTAGTGTTCTAGAAAATATACATACAACTTCATGAAAAGTTTTGTATACTTTTAAGAGTTAGAGTTAATCATTCATTCCTCTTGTGGTTAAAATGATTCTAAATATATAATAACATCTGAAATCTGGGCATAAACTTAAATTAAAGGTTTGTTTCTTAATACAAGGTAAACACAAGAAAAGATGTCATTGGTAATTATGAACAAAGATACATCTCTCTATATTTCATAATGTGGAATGAGAAATTTTAAATAAGAATTACTTTTGCTCAAAACAATCATGCATATGATTCATCAACACACCACACTGCAGTGGAATATTTGTTACAGATTATGAGATAATATCATCAGACTATAACCATTAACCATGGTCCATAAAGTACATTTGGCACACTTTTTCCATACCCCCCTCATTATCAACACAGTACATCTTTGGCCTTGATGCAAGAATATTACAGTATTGCTGTTAACCACAGTCCATAGGTCACACCAATTGTATTTACTCATGCTTCTCCACATTCCCACCATGCCATAGTGATGTACATCCACTCTAGTTCAAAGAAGGATACTCTTACAACTGTACAATCTATCATAGCAAAAAATTTTTACAAAGTTGTAAATAACTGGTATGTTTAGAAAATTAGAATCAAAACTAAGTAGATTTATTATTATTCTAGTATAGACTTATTAGTACTTCAGCAATGGAAGAACTCTCATCATTGGTATAAAGGCAGTGGCCACCAGAGGTTCTAAGGGATGGGATAGGGAAGAATAGGTGTAACATAGGGGCATTTTTGGAAAATTGGAGTTGTCCTGTATGACATTGCAGTGACAGATACAGGCCATTGTATGTTTTGTCATAACCTAAAAAATTGTATGGAACAGAGTGTAAACTATAATGTAAACTGTATGACATGGTTAGTGGCAATGTTTCAATATGGGTTCATCAATTCTAACAAACATACTACACTAATGAAGGATATAGGAAAGTGTGGGAGGGAGAGGAGTTGGGCATATGGGAATTCCTTATATTTTTTTAAATAATTTTTTTAAAAATTTTAAAAGATATTTAGATTACACAAAAAATATAGGGATTCCCATATGCCCCACCTCCCACAACCTCCCACATAAACATCCTTCATTAGTGTGGCACATCACCTGCAATGGATATACACATCCTGGGGCTTTGCCATTAAGCATGGACCATAGTTTACATTGTAAACCACAGTCTCTCCCACACAGTTTGGCATGGTATATCATGATATAAAATGGCCTATATCTGTCGTTGCAATGTCCCTCAGGATAATTTCCAAGCCCTGAAAAGCCCGTATTACAACTGCTTTACCCTCTCCCTGGCACCAGAGCATCCAGTAGCCACTGGCTTCACATTAATGTTGTAATTTCTTCCATTGCTTGAATCAATATGTCTATAATAGAATACCAGTAAGTCCACTTTAGTCCATAGTACTTCCCCCCATCCTAAGGAATCTGGGATGGTGATGTCCACTCCACCTCCAAGAGAGAGGTGGCTTATAACCCATGGATAAGATGCATGGGATTATCCTGCCTGCAGCTTCAGACTCTCTCCATTCCCTGGGATGGCCGCTGTCCATCCTCATCTCCCCACCTGGTGTCCTGGGTGAACCCATTGAGCTGTAGAGAAGTTGCAGCTCCACTGAGATTCGGGGCCCAGCTGGCACATGGACAGGCCAAAAGAATCCAGTCTCTGGATGTACACCTACAAAAGCCAGCACATGTATAGGTTTGATAGAAGGGACAGATGAACCATGTGCAGGGAAGACATATTTGAGTCTAACTCTGTCACTCTCAGGAGCACAAATTCTAAAATAGGGCCCACTGGCAAGGCACCAAACTCCGGAGCTATCTGCCCTGACAAAGGACCTGGGTGTCTCCAGAGCCCTCAGAAGCCCCTCTATTTGGGGTGATATCCACTTTGGGAGTCTATGAGGTCCTACTGAGATGTGCATAAGCATTATCTCTGGGATGACTTCCTGACTCACTTTGAAGTCTCTTAACCATATGAACTCAATTGTCTTTATCTTTTCCCCCTTTTATTTGAGGTCTTTTTCCAGTCATATTGCAAATTAACACTTGGTAGTAATCCCTAGGTGCCAGGGAGACTCATTCCTAGGAGTCATTGTCCCATGCTGGAAGGAAGGTAATGGATTCATATGCTGAGTTTGGCTTAGAAAGAGGCCACATTTGAGTAACAAGGAGGCTCTCAGGAGGCAACCTTTAGGCACCCCATAACAATAAGTTAAGTTTCAACTTCAAGAGCAAAGACACTTAAGGCTAGTCATCAATAACAAGGGCCCATCAGTGGATCATCCTCCTTTGCCAGACACTGCCCCTGCACTAGGGGGACTGTTGCTGCTCCCTTGGAGAATGTGGCAGAGCTTTCCCGGCTGGGAATTGTTTTTTCTCATTTATTGAGTGATTCTCCACCACTGTAACAATGCCCC
>JAKSZT010054437.1:2483404-2503346 GCA_026826555.1 Tolypeutes matacus | reverse complement strand
CTAATTTCTTGATAAATGCACTTAGAAACATAGGAACAGAAGTTGTTTTAGTTTGCTAGGCTGTCTAAAGCAGATGCTATAAAATGTGTTGACTTTTTCTTTTTTTAGGAGGTACTGGGTATTGAACCCAGGACCTTGTACATGTGAAGTGCCCACTCAATCACTGAGCTTCACCTACTACACAAAATGGGTTGACTTTTAACAATGTGAGTTTATTCTCTTACAGTTTGAGGACATGACAATGTCCCAATAAAGACACCATCAATGTGAAGCTTTCTTCCTGGAGACCTGATGAAAGCAGGCCTTGGGACCTCTGCCACATGGTGAGTCAAATGACAGCATCTATTGAACTCTCCCTTCTCTTCTTGGTTTTGTTACTTTCAGTTTATTACTTATATGACTTTTATCCCTATTTGAATTTAATTCTCTTACTCAGGCTTCCAATAAAATACCTAAAAAACAACAAAAAAAATTTTAAATTCCTACCCTAGACAGTCCTGCTATGTTTTCTAGTAGTGGCAAGAATCTCTAGAGTACATAGGCAGTGCCCAATAAAATAAAACAAACCAAGACTTCAAGCCCTTTATATTAATGCTTGGGCTTATGAACCTTATTCTTGTAAAATTAAAACTTAACCTAATAATATCTATTGCCTAAGAGTTACCACTGAAAAACTTTGTTACTCTAATGTGGCCTCTCTCTAAGCCAAACTCATCAAGGAATAATAAAAAAAAAAATTAGCCACTACCTTGCTTGCTGCATGGGACATGATTCCTGGGGATTAGCCTCCCTGGCACTGACTGATTATTACCAAGTGCCAACCAGTGATGTGTTTGGAAAAAGGCCTTGACCAAAAGGGGGAAATGTTAAATGCAAAAGAGTTTTTATGTCTAAGAGATTTCAAAGTGAGTCAAAGGTTGTTCCAGAGTTTATCATATGCACATCTGAGACAGACCTCATTAACTGTCACAGTAAACAAAGCCTCAAACAAGGTGCTCCTGAGGGCTTTTAGAGACATCTGGACACTGTATGCAAGGCAGACCACCCTAGGAAATCAGCACCCCATCAGTGGGCCTTAACTTGGAATATATGATAACCTATTTCCCCACTGGAACAGAGTTAGGCTCATATGTAATTTCCCAAGACATGATTTTTCTACACCTTTTATTTGAACTTAAAATAAGCCATATACCCATTAAATGTATGTCCCAGGGACTTATATCTTCAGTCATTTCATATTCTGATTGAACCTTAGTCTCAGCAGAGTTGCAACCAAAACCTACTCTCCAGTACATTGAACTAACCCAGGACAACTCACAAAAGGATGGTGGTGGACAATCCCACCCCAGAAAATAAAGGGTATCTACAACTGCAAGGAAAACAGTTCTTTCCATCTGACCCATAAGATCTAAGTCCCCTCTCAATATGGATCAGAGCAGGCACTGCCTTCTCAAAATCCTCAAGACTGAGGAATGAACAACCATAAGGAAGGAATGCAATAATGGATCATAAAAAACATATTATTATTATAGTAATGGGAGAACTTGTAACACTGATATAAAAATAGTTGTTACCAGAGGTTTTGAGGGGAGGAGGAGGGAAGAACAGGTGGAACATAAGCATTGGAATTGTTCTGCACAATATTGCAGTGATGGATACAGGCCATTACACATTTTGTCAAAATATATAAAATTGTATGGTGCAAAGGTTAAGCCATAATGTACACCATAGACCATGGTTAGTAGCAATGATCCATATTTTTTTCAATTGTAAAAAATGTACCAAACTCATGTAAAATGTTATTAATAGGAAATGTGAGAGGCAGAGGAGGCGGGGTATATGGGAATCCCTTATAGTTTAGATGTAACTTTTCTGTAATCTAAAACTTCTTTAATAATAAGGTTTAAAAAATAGAAAAAAAAAACACAGAAATGTATCATTTCACACAAACTATAATGGCTATTATTAAAAAAGAGAAAATTACATGCATTGGAAAAGATATGGGGAAATAGGAACACTCATTCTTTGCTGGTGGGAATGCAAAATGGTGCAGTTGCTATGGAAGTTTGACGATGCCTCAAAGATCTTATTATAGAAGTGCCATAAGACCCAGCAATCCTGCTACTAGGTATATACCCAGAAGTGTGGAAAGCAGGGTCTGCAACAGATATTTGCACACCAGTGTTCATAGCAGTATCACTCACAGTTGCCAAAAGATGGAAGCAACCAAAGTGTCCATGAAACAGATGAATAGATAAAATGTGGTATTCACATAAAATAGAATATTTTTTATTATAAAGAAGTCCTGATGCATGTGACAATATAGATGAATCCTGAGTACATTTTATTGAGTAAAATAAGCCAGGCACAAAAGGACAAATATTGTACAATCTTTCTGATATGAGCTAATTATAAAAAGCAACCAAATAAGCAAAATTTGTTTAATATAAGTTACCAGGTGATATACTGGGGTTCGAGGATGAGAAGGAGTTGGTGCTTAATTTGTACAAGATTTGTATACAGGTTGATTGCAAAGGTTTGGAAATGGATGATGGTGATGCTAACACATTATTGTAAGTATAATTAAGAGCATTGAATTACATTGGTAAATGTGGTTAACGGGGGAAATGTTAGGTCATATAAGTTACTAGAATAAAATTTAAAGGTTAAACATAAGACTGAGAAAAACAGTGAACCTTATTGTACATGATGGACTACAGTTCATTGTACAAGTATAGGAATATTTTCTCATGTATATAATAAATATACAACACTAATACAAGGTGTTAATAATAGGGTGGTATATGGGGAAAAGTACACCTAATGTAACTATGGACTATAGTCAATAGTACTATTTTAATAATCTTTCATCAATTGTAACAAATAACTCATTTTTAGTTTTTTTTTATTTTTAAAGAAGCTTTAGATTACATGAATGTTAAATTAAAAATATAGGGAATCCTCCTATCCCCACCCCCTCCCACTCCCATACTTTTCCACATTAACAACATCTCTCATTAGTGTGGTACATTTGTTACAATTGATGAATACATATTGAAGGATTGCTACTAACCATGGACTGTATTTTGCATTATAGTTTACACTCTGCCCCATACGATTTTATAGGTTATGACAAAATGCATAATGGCCTGTATCCATCATTGCAATGTCATGCAAGACAAAATGCCCAAAATGCCCCCCATGTTACACCTATTTCTCTCTCTCCCTCAGAACCTCTGTAGCCACTGCCTTTATATCAATGATAAAAGTTCTTCCATTCCTAAAATAGTAATAAGTCAATAATAGAATAATAATCAGTCAACTTTAGTCCATTGTTCATTCCCTAATCTTGAGGATTTCGGGATGGTGATGTCTATTCTGTTTCTAATTGAGAGGGGGCTAGTTTCTGTTGACCAGATATTTCATTTGTGTGAAATTCACAAATGCAGTGAGATTGGCTTGGTGCTTCTAATGTGCTATAGACAATGGAGGAACAAAGGGATGAATTCAGGGCTTTAAATTCCCTGTTCAAGCAATACCAGCATGAACATCTTAGAAGTCCTCAGAACAGGAACCAGCACTGGGAATTCTCAGCCAAGCGCCTAGTGAGTTTGCTGCCTGTGACTATGCAAGCCATATATTTTGTTGCCATTTTCCTCATACAGGCCATTATACATTTTGTCATAACCTATAAAAGTACACAGTGCAAAAGGTAAACCATAATGTAAACCATTGACCATGGTTAGTAGCAATGCTTTGATATTTGTTTATCAATTATAAAATATGAACCAAACTCTTGTAAGATGTTATTGTCTGGGGAGGATGTGGGGGTGGGGGGAGAGAGGCATATGGGAATCCCCTATATTTTGTTTTTTTAATTTTTAAATTTTTTAATTTTTGAAGGAGCTTTAGATTACATAAATGTTAGTTAAAAATGGAGGAGATTCCCATATAACCCACCTTCTCCCTCCCCAAATTTCTCCCATTAATAGCACCTTTAATTAGTATGGTTTATTTTTTTACAACTGAACACATATTGAAGAATTGCTACTAACCATGGAGTATGGTTTCTATGTGACTTTTCTGTTACTTGAGATTTTTGAAAAATAAAGTGAAAAAATATTAGACACTAGGGGGACATACAGAAGAAATTGCGTATATACATAAAGTATAACATGTCTTATGGTGATGAAAGGCACAATGTCAAAAAATATATTTTAATATTTTTGTTTTTTCATTTTTTACTTATTTTATATTTTAATTTCATTATTATTAATTTTGTTGGCTTTGTTTTGGGGAAGCTTTAAATTGTAGAAAGTTTACAACTGTGGCAAAGTAAGACTGCCAGTGTGTTGTATCAGTGGTGAGGGGATGTGTGGAGAGGGGGCACCTAGGGCATGCCTGTATGGAATATGAATGTGTTTTTATGGTCATGGGCTGTTGTCTCAGTCAGTGGAGATGCACAGAAAAACCAATGGAATATTGAATTCCCATCCTGAGAAGTCCAGCTACATTCTCTAATAGAGTGGCATGAATATCTAGAGTATGTGCTCAATGCCTATCAAAGGAGGAAAGATCAATACACCAGGCCCTTGATATTGATGCTTGTACTTATGAACCTTATTCTTGTGAAACTGAAACTTAGCCTAGTAATACATATTGATTAAGAGTTACCTCCTGAAAACCTCTTTGGTGCTCAAATGTAGCCTCTCTCTTAGCCAAACTCAACATATAAATTCACTACCTTCCCCTTGACATGACACTACCTTCCCCTGGAACATGACTCCCAAGGATGAGCCTCCCTGACACCAAGGGACTATTAACCAGTGCCAACTAGCCATGCATTTGAAAAAAGACCTAGAACAAAAGGGGAAAATATAAATATTTGTTTTTAACCATAAAAACAAATGAGTTTTTATGGTTAAGAGATAGTGAGTCAAGAGTTCATTCCATGTGCTTATGCACATTTAATGAAGATCTCATTGATCACCATAGTAAACAGTACCTCGAACAGGGGTGCTCCTGAGTCCTCTAGGAGACATCTGGACACTTTAGGCAGGACAGACAACCCCAGGAAATTGGCATCCCATTGGTGGGCCTTACCTTGTTGTATATGATAACCTATGTCCTCAATGTATCAGAATTAGATTCATTTATAATTTTCTTACACATTGTTCTTCTGCTCAATTTATTTGAACCTACGGTTAGCATTTTAGTCATTAAATATATGTCCCAGAGACTTACATCTTTCAGCTCTTCATATGCTGGCTGAGCCCTGAATCTCAGCAGAGTTGCACCCAACACTTACTCTCAAGTTCATCAGACTCACCCAGGACAACTAACAAAAGGATGATGATGGACAAAGACCATATCAAAAACCAGAAAGCATATACATCTTCAAGCAAGACCGTTCCATTCATCTGCCCCATGGGATCTAAGTCTCCTCTCAGTGGAAAGCAAAGTGGGCATCACCATCCCAAAGTCCTCAACATCAAAGAATGAACATATGTAAAGAGGGAATGCAACTACGGACCAAAGTAGGCTTATTATTCTAGTAAAGGAAGAACTTGTGACATTGATATAAAGACAGTGGTCACCAGAGGTTCTGAGGAGAGGGACAGAGAAGGAAAGTTGTAACATGAGGCATTTGGGGGATGTTGGAGATGTTCTGCATGATATTGCACTGACAGATAAAAGCCATCATACATTTTGTCAAAATGTATAATTCCACTTTATACCGCATCATAAAATTGTGAGGTGCAAGTGTAAACCATAATGTAAACTATAGACCATGGTTAGTAACAGTGCTTCAATATGTTTTCATCAATTGTAACAAATGTACTATACTAATGAAAGAATTTGTTAATGGAGGAAATTGTGGGAGGAGGGGGAGGTGAGTTATATCTATATGGGAATCCCCTATATTTTTCTGTTTAACATTTATGTAATCTAAAGCCCTTTGAAAATAAGAAAAAAATGTGGGAATGAAAACTTATTACTATGTAATTAGAAATGGATATTCGATAAAATCTTCTTTGAGTATAATTTCATATTAAATGCATACTCTTTTTTATATGTTGCAAAAATCTTTCCCATCTTCTGATAATTTACCCTGAAATACATTTAGTTTTAAAAATATCTAAATTGTTCTAAGAAATTTACAAAATGCTTCTTTCTAGTCACATATTTTGCTTAAACATATTCTTAATCATTTTCTTATTATTTACTCTAAGCAGTTTCTAAACAATATAAAATTAAAAACTAATAAAATATTATCTGCATGTCATATAAAGGTAAAATGTAACAAATTTCAAAAGTATACTGATGACATATAATTAAAAAGTGACAGAAATTTGGAAAACAAATTATTTGCATATACGGATACCAACAATCGTTTTAGGTAGACAATATTTCTTATACATTATACAAGGTTTAGTAGACTAAAATTGATATATGTAGGAGCTTTATTGTAAAATTGATCCATAATATTTATAGTCAACTATTCATCATGGTTGCTATACTTAATATGAACTATTTACTCTACAAATAATAACATGGGTAATTCTAGATATAAACAAATCATCTCACCATTTATAAGTGTAAATTGAATAAAATATAGTCTTAGAAAAGGTTGATAAACCTAATTAAACAATTCTAATTGTAAGCTATTCAAATAGATACATCTAATATACAGAGATATAGAATATTTAATAATATAAAAGTAAATGAAATTATATAACAAATACTAACCAAATAAATCTAATAAGACAATTAGGTTTCCTGACAAAATAAACCTTAGTAATAAAATATCAATTTCACTAAGATAGGTATTATTTCATAGAAATTTATTTTGTTAGTTGATACAAAAAAATCTAAACTTGTTATTCTACCACAAGCTGATTTATGCCCTGAGATACTTATTGCCCCCCATACCTGAACTCAATGGACCTCTGATATTCAGAATGTCAAGACAATAAATTTGTGTTGTTTTAGGTCAACAAACATGAGATGATTTGTTACAGTAGCAATAGGAAATGAATACAACATGAAACATTAATGCCATTTGATATGACGATGAGTTCGGCCATTTTCTGGGCAATTATCCCAGTGGTAAGAAATATTTTCAGTGGTGTGAGCTGGCATGTGGAGCTCAGACTCTGATAAATGCACCAATATCAAGACATTCAGTCCCATCTACGTGCTTCCCTCCACAGTCTAGGATCCATAGAGTCCATTCAATAACCACATAATGTGAATTCAGTATTCTGTTTGCTTGATTTGGGTAGTTAGTAAGTTTTGTAGGGTAAATATTCTCTTTCTCTTGCAACCAACATGCTTTAAAGAGCATACTTGGATCTCATTCTCATTTTCAACATGAATATAATGAGCTAGTCCTGGTAAGACATAATAGGTGGCTTTCCTTTGCAAGATTACTTCTTCAGGGATTTCCAGGAAGGAGAGAAGAGCCTCATCATTCAGGCCCAGAGGGAGTGTCTCATATGACCAGAGAGATTTGCTAGAGATTGGGATTCAGGGTAATTACAGTCTTCAGGCATTCTCTCAGACATTTCCTTCATGACTCGAATGCTGTACCCTTTCCCAGTCCATGCCCTAACTTCCATTAAGAGACTTGCTTAGGAAGTTAATTCAACTGATGATTAGCATTGTTATGGCAGGTTCCACATGTTTGATTTGAGGCTTAATCTGATCATTCCTAAATATTTTAACATCGTCAACACTATCAGGTGCAATCACTTCACTTAATAATCCCTGATTTCCTCATGTCTTCTGTACTGACACTTAGCTCTCCAAAGCATTTTCTCCAGTCCTATTCTTTAAATGTATTCAGACAGGACAGAGGCAAGGTGGCATCGGTTTAGGTGGCCACTCACCACCTCCGTGCAAAGGACAGCTGATTGGGGACAGGATCCTGCCCAAGTGGACTGTTCTGGGAGCTCACAGAGCAAGAACCTTTGGGACATTGATCTGAAGGGAGCTGGACAGGGAGATAGATTGCTCAAGATAAAACCGTGAGTTTTTAGCCCCATGGAAATCACAGACACAGAAGGCTAAACCCCATCCTCTGGAGAAAGAGCCAGGGTGAGCCCCGACTCCCGCTGGCAACCCAGTAAGAGGGAGCATTCTTCAAGAGTGGGAGGCTTCTGGCAAAGGGGGGGAAGGGGTTTCCTTTCTGTGGGTTTGGTTGTCTGGACCCCCTGATAGCTTTGGGGAGCACATCAGCCTGCTGGAGGTGGCACCAGGCAGAGGGGAGAGATGAATCTGCTGAGGAAGCCTGATTTACCTAACCGCCATGGGATACAGAAGCTTGGCTTGAGAGAAGGCAGACTCAGCCAATTTAATAGTTCCTCACTGAGGACTATCAGAATTTCAACTCCCCTAAGGGAGGCAGGGAGTAGGTAGTGCTTAATAAGTTTCCACAAGTTTATTTAGGGAGCTGTGGGGGGAGGGGTGGTCTAGAAGAGTCTTGTAAACCATTTCAGTGAGGTGAACTCAGTCATCAGGGTCCCATTTGAATTTCAAAAGGGAATTCAACCTGACCAGAAGAGGGGAGGAGGGATCTGTTCATACAGCCTGCTGATCCTACTGGCACAGGAGAGTAAAACCTTCACAGGGGAAAGTGACTAAATAACTTTCTGAAGAGCCAACTGACCCAATTAGTAAGTTAGCTCAGTGGAGGAATTTCAGCCTTGAATATATGAGGTTCCTAGTTCGGTTCCCAGCTCCTTTAAGAGTAGTGATTCACAAGGATATCTAACATCCAGCTGATACATGTAGGACAGGGAAAACATAGATATTATTTTTGTACTAACTTCTTTTGCATCCCTTATTTCTCAAAAAAAAAAAAAAAAGTTTACTTAAAAAAAAATTTTAACTTAGTTTACTCACTAAAATCTGCCTCAAAACCTGCAGAGAGAAGCCAACAGAGTAATTGATTTATGAACACAGGCAGACTGAGAGGCTCCACAAGGGCCCAAGAGGGAACACTGTTCTTCCTTAGCTTTGTTTGACTGCTTGCTTGTGTGTTTGTTTGTTTCTTGCTTTTCTTTCCTCTCCCTCCCCCCTTTTTTGTTAAATTAGGTGCTGCTAGCTTGTTTCTTCTTTGCTCTTCTTATTCTTTGGTTCCCCATTTTCTGTGTATATTGATTTTGTCTACCAATGCTATCACTTTTCCTTCCTTCATCTTTCTATCTTCTGCTTTCTGTTGTGGTTCTTACATTCCACATTTTTCTCATTAATCCTTAACTTTACTGGTTTTGATTTCTATCTTGTCTATTCTGTCCTTTTTTTTTTTTTTTTTTTTTTTTTACTTTTTCCTTTCAGTCCTTTCTTTACTCTTTCTCTCGCTGCTCATCATTCTGGACTTTTAAATCATTTTATATATTTTTCTGTATTTGGTTTCCTATTTCATTGTAGGTACTCCACTTTTTCCTCCTATTAATCTACACTGCTTACATGAGTTAAATATTCATTTTCCTAAGTCTTATAAGGCCCCTCTTCTAACTTTTATTATTATTACTATTATCCTTTT
The DNA here is from genome assembly GCA_026826555.1 of Tolypeutes matacus. Taxonomy (NCBI): domain Eukaryota; kingdom Metazoa; phylum Chordata; class Mammalia; order Cingulata; family Chlamyphoridae; genus Tolypeutes; species Tolypeutes matacus. The sequence continues at coordinate 2,493,796 of JAKSZT010054437.1, read as the reverse complement.
TCCTTTCTTACCTCTTTCAATTTCTCTAGCCCTAATCTTTTTCTTTCAAGGAAACATAGAAAACAACAAGGAAATAAATTAGAAGAACAAAGTGTGAAAGAGAAAACTTAACACACACACAAAATCACCAGCTAAATAAAACTCTAGAGCAGAGAGAGAAGCTAATTAACTTTATGAACCCATCAAGATAAAATGATGATCAGAGAGCAAGAAAAAATTACAAACCACACTGAGAAACAGGAAGACATGGACCACTCCAATGAACAAATTAAAGAACATTAAGAGATGCAGAACACTAAACAATTAATCAAAGCTGTCCAAACAAATATCATGGACCAACTTAATGAAGTGAAGGAAGAGGTTAAGGATATTAAGAAGACACTGGGAGAACATACTGAAGAAATTGTAAACATAAATAAAAAGATAACAGATATGATGGTGATGAACGGCACAATCCAAGAAATCAAAAAGATGCTGGAATCACATAAAAGCAGATTTGAACAGGAGAATTGAGAATTAGTGATGTGGAAGACAGTTCATCTGAAATAAAACAGATAGTAGAACAGAAAGATAAAAAGATAGAAAAAAAGCCCAGCAGGGACTTAGGTATTTAACAACAACACAAACATATGCATTATAGGCATCTGATAGGGATAAGAAAAGGGAAAGGGAAAAGAAGGAGTGTTGAAGGAAATAATGGCTGAAAACTTCCCAACTCTATAGAGGGAGATGGATGTACAAGTCCAGGAAGCACAGCACACCCCAAACAGTATAAATCCCAACAGGTCTACTCCAAGACATATACTTGTCAAAATGTCCAATGCTCAAGACAAAGAGAAAATACTCAAGGCAGCAAGAGAAAAGAGAACCATCATATACAAGGGAAGCTCAATAAGATTAAGTGCTGATTTCTCATCTGAAACCATGGAGGCAAGAAGACAGTGGTATGATATAATCAAGGTACTAAAAGAAAAAACCTTCCAGCCACGAATTCTCTATCCAGTAAAGCTGTCATTCAAAAATGATGGAGAGTTCAAAATATTCACAGATAAACAGAAATTAAGAGATTATGCCAATAAGAAACCTGCCCTTCAAGAAATGTTAATGGAGGTTCTACAGGTTGAAAGGAAAAAACAGGAAAGAGAGAGTTGGAAGAGAGTGTAAGAAAAACTAAAAAGACAAAAAGAGAAAAAAAAACAACATATGACAAACATAAACCTAAAGAATATATGTCTGATGTAAGAAATACCTTGAGAGTTAACACTGAATGTTAATGGATTAAACACACCAGTCAAGAGACACAGATTGGGCCATATCCTGAAAAATCATCCCCTGATACACTGAATAAAGTTAGAGGACTCCACAAATGCTGAATTGAAGAAAGAGAGAAATATCAGATGCAGTACCCTAAACCTGAAAGTGGATATGCATTGTTAAGATAACTTGTAGTTTGTAAAGGCATGTGGACTAATATACTTTGCCCATCTACTTGTCTGGCTGTCAGTGAAAATCCAGAGGAAGATAGATGCCAGCTAAAATACTGACAATGCAATCACTATGTGACCTTCAAGGATATGGCTGTAGACTTTACCCAGGAAGAGTGGGACCTGTTAGACACATCCCAGCGAAAGTTGTTCAGAGAAGTGATGCTGGAGAATGTCAATAACCTGGTCTTTGTAGGATATCAAGTCTGCAAAACAGATTTGCTTTCCCACCTGGAACAAGGAGAAGTGTGGAGAGATGGAAAAGGATTTCCTCAATATCAGATTTCAGGGGGGAAAAGTACCTTTAAAACATGTGAAATGATAGAAATGATAGATAACCAATCTATCTGTAGGAAAGACACTTCTAAAATCATGGCATTGTGCTCCTATGCACATGTGTACAGCCTGAGGATCAGCTTAGAGCTTTTGGATGATGGGGACCCTATCTGCACTCTGCCACTCATAATGGAACATCACCTGGACCTGTGCTTCCCTACAATACATCCCTAGTCCCTCTCCAACTTCCTGCCTCTGAGATTGTCACTTTAACTGGTTATTCTGCTAGGAATGGATGTGACCACTGCTCCATATTTAATGAGCCCCCAGTTTTTAGGAGGTACCAAGGATTGAACCTGGGACCTCATAAATGAGAGGGAGGCAGTCAAACACTGAGCTTCATCTGCACCCACGGGCCCTTTTTGACTGTGTGAGAGGTGCTCATGTTCTCAATGCCTTTCCTGCCTTGGCAGCACCTCTACAATGACCAACCATGTGTGGGGAAGGGAATGAGAGGAAACTCAGATCAGATGCCACAGACTCCCAGTCTTCTTAGAAGCATAAATGGTACTAAGATTATTGTACACTTTTGACCTCTTCTCCAAGAACTCAAATAGTTCTTTGCTTAAATTTTGTATCTCAGAGTCATATTTTGGAGGGAGAATATATGAATCATTTTATATGACCAGAGTATGAAGTCCTGGAAGTAGACTTTTTATTTTAAAATGCATAGGTCCTTTGGGGGACGGTAGATGATTTGGCACAAAAAATAAGGGCTGAAAGACCAAATAATAACACAAGGTGAGAGTAGTTGAAGAAAGTTTACTCAGCCCATCCTGATTTGTAAGCCACTTTTGGTAACTTACACCATGGAGTTTAGAATAGACCCCCGATCAACAGAAAGCATGGTTTAGACTAGATTGAACATCATTGGAGCCCTTCCTGAAGTAAGAATAACCAGAAATGACAAGGAGAGAAAGCTGAGGGTAAAATACTATCTAGGACCTTTCTTTTAAGTAGCTGGGATTCATACAGAAAAGCAAAGAGTGACTTTATCATAAGGATAAGTTGTAACCAAATAGATGACATTAAGTGTAGGAAAATGAGTATTGTGTTTGGTATTTTAAAAGTCTGTCTCTCAGGGCAATGCTTACATCCTCTTTGAGAGCACAGCTTGTGGAATTTATGGAATATAAACTTACATGACAGTCACCTGTGCCCTGTGCATAAGCCTGGTAATTAAACACCCACACATTTTCTTGTGAAAGATGGACATTACTGTGCTTACTGATAGTTTGTGAGATGGGTGGTCTGTTTTTGAATTAGACTCATGTTTTTAACAGGCTGGGTAGAAAGAAATAAACCTTAATTCTTCACCTCTAATATTTGATGCATACCCACTCTTCTTTGAAAATGCAAGAGTATTTCTTTGACAGATGATAAATATCCCTCGGGCTGTAGAGCTGGCAACCCAAATTGCTTATCTAGTGGCTACCAGTTACCGGTGTACATACAAGGTGAAATAATCTACCTGTGTCTTATTCTGACATTTCTCTTTGTATGATAAATATGGTAAGGATTTAAGGTACTTCAAATTACTGAATAGTTAAATGTTTGGAAAAACTGGAAGAATTTTACAAACAATAAAAATATGTTAAAAGGAACAATAAAGATGTTAAAATGCAAAAAAAAAAAAAAAAAGAGAGAGACACAGACTGGCAGAATGGATGAGGAAATATGACCCATCTATAATTTGTCTACACGAAACCCACCTTAGACCCAGGGATTCAAGGAGGCTGAAAGTGAATGGCTAGAAAACAATTTTACAAGCAAACAATAACCAAAAAAGGGTGGGAATAGCTATTCTAATATCAGAGAAAACATACATTAAATGCAAAACTGTTTTAAGAGTCAAAGATGGACAATATATATTAGTAAAAGGGGTAATCTTTCAAGAAGAATTTATAATCATAAACATTTATGCACCTAATCAAGGCACATCAAAATACATGAGGCAAACACTGGAAATACTAAGTGGAGACATAAATGCCTTTACAATTATAGTGGGGAACTTTAATGCACAATTATCACTATTAGACAGAACATATCGATGGAGAATCAATAAAGAAACAGACTCTGAATAATACATTAGAGGACCTGGACCTAATAGACATATACAGAATGCTACACACAAATACAGCGAGATATACATTCTTTTCAAGTGCACATGGATGATACTCCAAGATAGACAACATGGTAGGTCACAGAACAACTCTTAGTGAATTCAGAAATATTGAGATTACACAAAGTAATTTATCTGACCACAGTGGAATGAAATTGGAAATTACTAAGGGCCAGAGAACAAGATTAGGCTCAAAGATATGGAAGTTAAACAATGCACTCTTAGACAAATAGTGGGACAAGGAGGAAATCTCAAAAGAAATCAGCAGCTACCTAGAAATGAATAAAAATGACAACACAACATATCAAAACCTATGGGATGCAACCAAAGCTGTACTGAGATGGAAATTCATAGCCATAAATGCACATATTAAAAAAGAAGAAAGAGCTAAAATTGAGGACCTAACTGCACACCTGGAGGAATTGAAAAAAGAACAAGAAACTAACCCCAAAGGAAGTACAAAGAAGGTAATAACAAAGATTAGAGCAGACCTAAGTGACATAGAAAATCAGAAAGCATCAGAAGTAATAAACAAAACCAAAAACTGGTTCTTCAAGAAGATCAATAATATTGATAAATCCTTAACCAGACTAACAAACAAAAAGAGAGAGCAGATGAAAATACACAAAATAAGGAATGAGGAAGGGGATATCCTTACTGAACCCACTGAAATAAAGAGTATCATAAGAGGATACTTTGAAAAATTATATGCAAACAAGAATGATAATTTAGAGGAAATGGACAAATTCCTAGAAATTCAGAAGCAGCCTACATAGATAAAAGAAGAAATTGATGACCTCAACAGTCCAATTACAAGTAAAGAGATAGACTCAGTCATCAAAAATCTCCCAACTAATAAGAGCCCAGAACCAGATGGCTTCACAAGTGAATTTGACCAAACATTCCAGAAAGAGCTAACACCAATTCTGCTTAAGCTCTTCAAAAAATAGAAGTAGAGTGAATATTGTCTAAGTCATTGTATGATGCTAACATTACCCTAATACCAAAGCCAACAAAGATACCACAAGAAAGGAAAATTACAGACCAATCTCTCTGTTGAACGTAGAAGCTAAAGTCCTCACCAAAATACTTGCTAATCGCATTCAAGAACATATCAAAATAATTATACAGCATGACCAAGTGGGTTTCATGCCAGGTATGCAAGGATGGTCCAACATAAGAAAATCAACTACTGTAATACACCACATAAACAGACTGAAAGAAAAAAATTGTATGATCATCTCTATAGATGTAGAAAAAGCATTTGACAAAACACAGCACTCTTTTCTGATAAAAACACTGCAAAAGATAGGAATAGAAGGAAACTTTCTGAACATGATAAAGGGTATATATGAAAAACCCAAAGCTAACAAATCTTCAATGGTGAAATCCTAAAACTTTCCCTCAGAGATCAGGAAAAAGACAAGGATGTCCACTATCACCATTCCTATTTAACATTGTCTTAGAAGTACTTGCTAGAGCACTGAGGCCAGAAAAAAAATATAAAAGGCATCCAAATTGGAAAAGAAGTAAAAATTTTCACTATTTGCAGATGACAGGATCCTATACATAGAAAGCCCTGAGAAATCTACAAGAAAGCTTCTAGAACTTATAAAGGAGTTCAGTAATGTTGCAAGCTATAAGATCAATGCTCAAAAAATCAGTAGTATTTCTGTACACCTATAACAAGCAATCTGAGAAAGAAATAAAGAAAAAAATACCATTTAAAATAGTAATAAAAAGAATCACATATTTAGGAATAAATTTAACTGAAGATGTAAAGCACTTATATACAGAGAACAACACAACACTGTTAAAGGAAACCAAAGAAGACTTAAATAAATGGAAGAATATTCTCTGTTCGTGCATAGGAAGACTAAACATTATCAAGATATCTATCCTACCCAAACTAATCTACAGATATAATGCAATCCCAATAAAAATCAACACTATTTTTTAGTGACTTGGAAAAACTTACTACAAAATTTATTTGGAATGATAAGATGCCTCAAATTGCCAAAGACATATTGAAAAAGAAAAATGAAGTTGGAGGTATCACACTACCTGACTTTAAAACATACTACAAAGCTACAGTGGTCATAACTACATGGTATTGGCACAAGGATAGACATACTGACCAATGGAACCAAATTGAGAGTTCTGATATAGATCTTCACATATACAGTCATCTGATATTCAACAAGGTCACCAATCCCACTCAGTTGGGAGAGAATGGCCTTTTCAACAAGTGGTGCTTAAAGAAATGGATATCCATATCCAAAAGATTGAAAGAGGAACACCATATTACACCTTATACAAAAATAAACTCAACATGGATCAAACATCTAAATATAAGCACCAAAACCATAAAGATCTTGGAAGATAATGTAGGGAAGCATCTACAGGACCTTGTAATAGGAAATGGTTTCATGAACCTCACACCCAAAGCACGAGCAGCAAAAGAAAAAATAGATAAATGGGATCTCCTCAAAATTAAAAACATTTGCACCTCCAAGGACATTATCAAGAAAATAAAAAGGCAGCCGACCCAGCGAGAGAAAATATTTGGTAACCATATTGCTGATAGGAGACTAATATCCTGCATATATAAAGAAATTCTATACTTGGAAAATAAAAAGACAACTTATTTAAAAAATGGGCAAGTGACCTGAAAAGACACTTCTCCAAGTCAGACATACAAATGGCTAAAAAGCACATGAAAAGATCCTTGACATCGCTAGTTATTAGGGAAAGGCAAATCAAAACTACAATGAAACACCATCTTACACCCATTAGAATGGTGGCTATTAAAAAAACAGCAGACTATAAGTGTTGGAGAAGATTTGGAGGAATGTTGCTAGTGGGATTGTGGAATGGTCCAGCCACTGTGGAGGACAGTTTGGCACTTCCTCAGAGAACTAACTATAGATCTTCCATATGATCCAGTGATTCCACTGCTGGGTATATACGCAGAAGAATTGAAAGCAGACACAAACAGGTATATACACACCAGTGAACATAGAGGTATTGTTCACTATTGCCAAAAGTTGGAATCAAACCAGGTGCCCATCAACAGAAGAATGGATAAACAAAATGTGGTACATATATACAATGGAATATTACTCAGTTGTAAGAAGAAATAAAGTGTTAACACATCAGATAACATGGATGAATCTTGAAGACCTTATGTTAAGTGAATCAAGCTAGGCATTGAAGAATGAACAGTACATGACTTCACCGATATCAAAAAAGGAAATTGAGCAGTCTCAGAGAGCTGTTGTCTGAAACATAGGTTTGCAAGGAAGGGAAGGAAAAGAGAAGGTTGTGAGCCATCACCCCAGATGTAATCTATGGTAAGGTGATAGAGTGTAATTGCATATTGAGGGGATAGGACAGTATGGTTGTGATATTGTTCGGTTGGGTGGTGCAGGGTTGACAGGTGGGTAGATTGGGAAGGGTGGGTTAGAGGACCAAGGATACTGGGGGGAGAGTTTGGAGAGGGACCAGGTGAACACTTGCGATTTGAGGGTGTGGGGGTGAGGGTGCAGAAGTTGGAATACTTTTGCGGCAATATGATAAGGAAGGGTTGCTGGTCTGGGATGCTGGTTGGGGGAACAGTCAAGACAGGGCGCACCTGGAGCAGGCATCTAGAGAGTGTGTGACTGTTCATTCTGTCGTGATGTGATGTATCTGTGGGTGGATACCCATGTGGTGAGCGGGAAGGTGTTGGACTCTCATCTTTGGGAGGACTGATTAATTCAGAAATAGACGGGCAGTGGTCTCTTGGGAATGGGTTGGTTCCTGGTGTGGGAGGACAAACCAGTGTGTCGGGATCTCTTATTGCATGTAACTATGAGTCTTGTCATCCAACGAGTCAAGCCGGGGGTTGTTGGGGGCCCCAGGGGATGGGGAGGGAAGAACAGAGTGGATCAAACAGGAGGTGTTTGGTAGACAGTGGAAATGCTTTTCATTGCCTTACAATGATGGACACAGGACATGGTAGGTGTCATCAGAATTTTTAAAAGTGTATGATCTAAGATGTGGACCATATTGTAAACCATTGACAATATTTAGTGGTTGTGCTTCACTATTTGTGTATTGGTTATAACAATGCTACCATCCACATATGAAAGGGTGTTGGTATGGGGGGGAGGAAAGGGAGAGGAGGTTGGGTATTTGAGAGTCTCTTGTATTCTGTGTGTGACTTTGCTGTGACGTAAAACTTCTTTGAAAACAAAATGAAGGGTGTTGGGACACTGGGGAATGAGGGAGGGAGGGTGCCATGGTACAGACTGGACACCAGATATTGCAGTGATGGAAGGCAAAATGTCAAAAAAAACTTAAAAAATTTTTTTAAATATATTTTTCATTTTTTAAATATCCCAATCTTTTGATTTTATTTTAGTTTTAGTTTTTTTTTAAGTTTTCATGTATTTTATCTCTTACATTTAAACTTACCATTATTATTTCATTTTCCTATTAATTGTATTTGGCTATTGTTTTGGCTTCATCTTTAAAGAGGCTTTGGATCACAGAAGGGTTACAACTGGGGTGGGAAAGGATCATGGGAGGGGGGGTGTCAGGGATGGGGGGTGCATAGGAGGAGGTTCACCTGAATATACATATAAGGTATAAAATTGTTCAAATGTTCACGGGGCATTGTCATAGTGGGTGTAGAGCCACACAATAAATGAGACAATGCTGTATTCCAATCCTGGAGAGTTATGCTACATTCTCTAAAGGAGCAGCAACAGTGCCCCAAGTGCAGGGGCAGTGACTGGCACAGGAAGATGATCCACTGATGGGTCCTTGTTATTCATGAGTTTTTGCTCTTGACATTTAAATTTAGCCTATTGTTATGTGGTGCCTAAGGGTCGCCTCCTGAGAGCCTCCTTCTTGCTCAAATGTGGCCTCTCTCTAAGCCAAACTCAGCATATGAATGCAATACCTTCCTCCCAGCGTGGGACATGACTCCCAGGGGTGAACCTCCCTGGCAATGAGGGATAGCTACCATGTGCCAACTGGCAATGCGACCAGAAAAAGACCTCGAATAAAAGGGGGAAAAGGTAAAGAAAAATGAGTTCATAGGGTTAAGAGACTTCAAAGTGAGTCAAGAGGTCATCCCAGAGGTAATGCTTATGCATATCTCAGTAGGATCTCATAGACTTCTAAATTGGATATCACCCCAAATATTGGGGCTCCTGAGGGCTCTGGAGACACCCAGCTCCTATGTCAGGACAGATAGCTCCGAAGTTTGGTGCCTTGCCGGTTGGCCCTACTTTGGAGTTTGTGCTCCTTAAAGTGACAGAGTTGGACTCAAATATGTCGTCTCTGCACATGGTTCATCTGTCCCTCCTATTCAAACCTATACTTGGTGCTGGAGTTTGTAGGTGTACATCCAGAGACTGGAGTCTTTGGGCTGTCCATATGCCAGCTGAGCCTGGAATCTGGGTGGAGCTGCAATTCCTACTCTACAGCTCAATGTACTCTCCCAGTACACCTGGCGGGGAGATGATGATGGAGAGTGGCCATCCCAGGGAATGGAGAGAGTCTGCAGCTGCAGGCAGGATAATCCCATCCATCTTATCCATGGGATGTAAGTCCCCTCTCAATTGGAGGTGGAGTGGACATCACCACCCCAGACTCCTCAGGACTGGGGGAGGAGCTATGGACTAGAGTGGGCTTGCTGGTATTTTATTATCTACATATTGTGATTCAAGCAATGGAAGAAATTACAACATTAATGTGGAGCCAGTGGCCACTGGATGCTCTGGGGGCAGGGAGAGGCAAAGGCAGTTGTAATACAGAAGCTTTATCGGCACATGGAAGTTGTCCTGAATCGCATTGCAATGACAGATATAGGCCATTTTGTATCATCATGTAATGTGCAGAACTGTGTCGGAGAGAGTGTGGTCTACAGTTTGAACTATGGCTCATGCTTGGTGGCAAAACCCCAGGATGTGTTTATCCATTGCAAGTGATGTGCCACACTAATGAAGGATGTTTGTGTGGGAGGTTGTGGGAGGTGTGGGGGGTGGGGCCTGTGGGAATCCCTATAATTTTTGTTTAGCATATATGTAATCGAAGAATCTTTTAAAAATATAGATAGATAGATTGATAGAGGTGATATTTACACAGTGTGAGAATGCACTAAATGTCACTGAATTGTACACTTTAAAATGGTTAATTGTATTTTAAGTGAATTTTACCATAAAAAGATATGCATGCCACTTCCAAATTAGGATAAATTTGTAATAAGTAAAATATGTGCAATAAAAGAATTCAGTTTTTGAATTTGGAGACATGATGATTTTCAGTACTTACTATTGCGTATTGCATTTGACATTTCTCTAGGACTTAAATTATCAATTTAAGAGCTGTGTCAGAGATTATTTTTTGTACGTCAGATGTATTCCTTGGAAGTAAATTTCTCCTGATGAAAATTCAAAA
>JAKSZT010054437.1:2424811-2482539 GCA_026826555.1 Tolypeutes matacus | reverse complement strand
TCAACTCCACCACAAAGAGAGTGAGACAATTTAGGGATGGGTCAGATATGGAACATGCCCTTCTCAGGACCACATGTGTTCCGAGGCCTTCACCCAGCACCCACAAGCATTATTTTGATCTTGTGTTTCCCTCCTAGAAACCCTCACTTGGTCTTGTTATATGCCATGGAACAAACATGATCCAGAATGAGGGACTCTGGGGGAGTACAATAAGCAGCCATAGATATATGTTCTAGAATCTTCTATTCAGCCCTGCAAGCCCATTAGAGCATACCAATATTTCCACTGCTATTTATTTCATTTTTGAGGTGTAATCCACTCAATGAACTTCTATTTTTTTAGAAGATCAGAGAAATTTATTTTTTGACAATGGTAAAGCTATATTAGTAATAGTTTAAAACGGCCCTTAAACCTAAGTTATGATTTTGAACGCCTCACAGTTCAAACATACGGAACTAACATTAAGCTATTTTTTTATTTTTAAAAAGCAACACAAAGCAATAGAAATTATAGTCCTTTGTCCTGATTTCCAAGGAAGTTAGAACAACAGATAGCGTTAAACATTTTCTTTCTAGAATAAGGCAAAGTGTACTGTCAAGCTGCATGTTTAAAAACAAATCCACTAATTGATATTTTTGAGGGGGGATGGGGCTGAAAAACTGAAAATGAAACAGAATTGAGATCTTCTTTCTAATATGATGGACAATTAAATCCTATCATGTATTAATTCCTGCTTTTCTGAACCTTAAAGTAAAATTTTATAGCAGAACTTTTATGGTAGAGGTGCCATAAATTTTAAAATTTAATTTTAAGAATAGTTAGCTTTGGAAAAAGATCAGTCCTTTTGAAGGAAATTAATTAAATTTAGACTACGACAAACCTGTCACAATTAACAAAAATTTTCCCTATTTTTTTCTACTGTAAAGCTTTTTCTACATATTAAATTATAGATACCTTAATAAAGTAATATAAAAACAGCGCTTAGAAATAGGGTGTAGATGACTCTGTAAATGGAAAGATCAGGAAAAGAGTCTTAAAAATGGGAGTGTTGATCGGTGAAACTAGGTGAAGGGGTTGTAGGTGTTCACTCTATTCTTCCATCTTCCCTGCATGTTTCAAATGTTTCAAAATAAAAACATAGAGGAGAAAAAGAGCTTTAGCCATCATTAGAAGACATGGGGGCAGAACATACGAAAGATCAACTTAAATTTTTCAACAGAGTCCATCCTGAAACAACATCATTGCTCATCATTGACAACCACTAGTTATGTTCAGCTTCTTCAGGTAACTCGTTGTCACATAAAAGTTCTCACCATGACATCTAAGAGAGCTACTGTTTAGAGTAACCACATTTCGAGATTTAAAAAATAAAAAGTAGATTAAGCACCAATATCACCAAAGTGTGATTACTCAAAGTTCCACTAGTAACCATATTTAAATGCTTAAAATAATCAAAATGCATTTTACATGAGTTGGGAACCTGCATTTAACTCCTATAAGAAATATCTATTAAGATGAAACAATTTTAGTCCTTATGAAGTGCTCTTTTGATCCAGTTGGGGAAGAAACAATCTCACTAACTATGTACAGATCCTCACACAATAAACATCAGGTTGAAGCATAGCAGCATCTATAGCATCAGGGGAAAGTTTCCAAACACCTCAAGGCAGTGGCTTTCCTTCCCGCCAGCCATCTTCCTGATCCCTGGAGTCCTTCAGAAGCACTTCTCTCTTGTGCAGCTTCCACATGTCCCGGGGCGGGGTCTCCGGGAGCTGGGGTCTGTTCTCCCTCTGCTTGGCAGGCGCTGGCGAGCAGGTAGAGGCTCTGGGTTTAAGACGCCTGCACTCGGCCCCCCGCGGGCTGCCACAGCTCCCTCAATGAACTCCTTAAAAATATAAAACTGATGGGTGGCCAGGCCTTTAGCTAACCTGATATTTACTTCAATTTTGCCTTTTCCATGTGCTGGAGATTCTTCCTTGTAAATGTATACAATATACTTTTTTTGGTATTGGTCTGAGAGCAGTATGTCAGGTCATATAACAAGATGAAACAAATCAGGAGCATTTGCCCATCTTTGCCTTTCTCAAGCAGTATAGGCAACAAATTGGATGATCTGTTAAAAGGTAAGTGTGAAAAGTGAACAATAAGTGTACATGCACAGCTTTGTTTACAACATACTAGATTTTTTTTTTAAACCTGTAACTAGTTACTATTACTACTAAAAAGACAATGAATATTATCTGAACTTAAAATTTGAGCAAGCTGGTGAATAATCCATCTTTTTGTATTTTTACTCCCAAGGCATTTTTAAATGATATGCTAACTTCCCAGGCAAGATGCAAAGGTCTTAACTGACAAGCTATAAATGATATATTTTTCTATATAGTTACAATATACTGATATTTTGGTCTTTGACAATTATAAATCAGAAAATGACTTTAATCTAAATTATTTGTTTTACACAAGTCTTGATTTTCTACCCTTGAGTAATTTTTGTAATCCTTTGTGGTGATTTCAAAGTACAGAAGAAGAATTTATTAGAAATCTTATGATTCTAGAAAATCTACCCTGGCAGAAATATGCCAATCTTGTAGAAATCAGACAATTTTAGAAATGCCAAAATTATTACTCTACGTATTCTTTTATAGTTATTTTAATATATATTTAATATATAATAAATATCATATTTAAAATAAGGCTGAGTAATTTTACTTTGCTTAGCAACCTGGAATTACAGCAGAAGGAACGAATACTATTGTCCAATAGAAAGAACATTGAAATACAAAGATCTAATTATTAACTATTTTTTAACCTTATAAGCCGTGGGCAGGACACTTAGTCTTTCTGAGATTCATTTTCACAACTAAGAATTAAAAATGAAACTATCTTATGTGGTTGTGAAGAGCAATAAAAAAATCACTATTGTAAAAGTTCTTTTAAACCCTTAAACTGCTTTCTAAAAGCTAATCTATTTTATTATGCATATATTTACAACTTTTATATTCATATTTATTTTAATAAACTTTACTGAGTTATAATTACATACAACAAAATACAACCACTTTAAATGTACACTTAGATGAGTTTTGTCAAATGCATTCACATATGTAATCGTCACCTCCATCAACAAATAGAAATTTTCTGTCTCCTCAGACAGTTCCATCATGCTCTTTTCAGTCAATTCCACCTGTCCTAAAACCACTGATCTTATTTGTATAGCTATAGGTTAGATCAGTTGTTTACACCTTTCTATGGTTGAGTAGTATAATATTGTATGTGGGTACTATAATTTGTCAGACAAATCATGTGTTGATGGGTACATGCACATGGGGATATTTATAGCTTTGGGCATTGTGAATAAAGCTGGATTGAATGCTTTTTAATATTTTGGATTATTTGGTAAGTGTATGTGTAACTTCATAAGAAAGAGACAAACTGTTCTCCAAAGTGGTTATACCATATTACATGCTTGCCAGCAATTTATGAGTTGCTGTTGTTCAATATTCTTACCACAAACATAATCACCAAACTTGGGCTATGACAATATTTTAATTAAAGCAATTCTAATGGATGTGCAACGGTGGGATAGCATTACAATTTAATTTGTAGTTCCCTGATGATTAGGACATGCTTTATGTGCTTATTATACTATGTGTTTATTGCTTATTCATACTTTTTGTGAATTGTCCAAATAATTTGCCCATTTTTAAACTAGATTGTTTGTTACTTTGTTACTGAGTTGTAAGAGGTCTTCATAATACACTGAATGCAATTCCTTTGTTTTATATATATGTATAGACTGTAACATGTCCCATTCTGTGGCTTGCCTTTTCATTTTCTTAAAAGTATCTCTGAAAAAGCAGGGGTATTTAAATATTGATGAAGTCCAACTTACTCATTTTTTCTTTATATGGTATTTAAGAAGTTTTTGTGAAGGTTATCTCTCTTTTCTTCTAAAAGTTTTAGAGCTTCCGTTTAGCTTTTAGGTTTATGTGACAGTTAGGTTAATGTGTCAACTCGACCAGGTAATTGTGCCCAGTCATTTGGCCAAGAAAGCACTGGGCTAATTGTAATTCAAGGGCATTTATGGACTTTAGTCATCATTGAATTCATTGAATAGACGGCTGATTAGATCTACAATCAACCAAGGTGATTGCTGTCAGCAATGAGTGACTACCCAATCAGTTGAATGCCTTAAAAAGAGAAGTGATTTCACCATTCAGAGAAAATTTCCAGCTCAACTTTGGACAGCCAATGTCTCCTGGGCACTCATCAAGGAACTTTGTCAGAGGCCCTGGTTTGCAACCTTCCTGCAGAATTTGGACTTGTTAATCCCTGGGGTGTCCTGTGAGAGAACTTTATAAAACCTCATACTATTTACAGATATCTCCTGTCGATTCTGCTTCCCTAGAGAACCTTCACTAATACAGACTATGATCCATTTCAAGTTAATATTTGTATATGGTGTGAAGTAGGTGTGGAGAGTCACATTTTTCCATACTGGTATTCTGTTCTTCCAATAACATTTGTTGAAAATGTTTTATATTCTTTAAGTTGCCTTAATACCTTTGTGAAATCAACTGGCAATATTTGCATGGGTCTATTTCTGGATTCTGTATTTTGTCTATATTTAGGGTAATCCCACATTGTCTTGAATATTTTATATTATATAATTTGAGATCAGGTAGTAATATTAGCCTTCCCAGTTTGTTCTTTTTCAAAGTTGTTTTAACTCTTCTAGGTCATTTTCAATTTTATATAGATTTTAGAATCAGCCTCTAACGTCTAACCAAAACATTTCTGGTGATTGTATTGTATTATGTTGAATCAATAGATTATTGTGTTTTCCCTAGCCCTGGATTATATCATCTTCCCTCTGGACAAAAGCTGATGAAACAGACTGTCTGGAACACCATGTCTTGGCCAACATGGCAGAGGGAAAAGGGGCCATGGGTGATCTTACACTTCTGCTAGAAACAATGCATATCATTTATACTCACATTCCATTGACCAAAGGAAGTAATATGGCCATATCTGAATTAAATATGGTGGGTGTGTATAATCCTATTGCATGGAGTGATGTAGAAGGGGCAATGACATGGGTGAGCTATAACATAATATACCACAACATATTTTTTTAAATTGGGGTTTCATACTAAAACACAAATCTAATGGCCATTGATATATTGAAAATTAAGTTATTTTCAATGGCTGCCTAGTGTTTCATTGTGTGAAATTAAGATGCAATTTCTTTGCCCAATCCAATTTGGATTGATTTTAGATTACAGATTTTTCTTTGGTATAAACCATGCCTCAAGGAAATTTTGCAATTATTTTCTGAAGACCAATTAATTTAAGAGGAGTCAAAATATTTATGATACTGAGAGTTCACATTTTGTAATATATTCTATAATACCATGCCTTTTTAATTACTTCATGTTATACATTAGTGTAGCACAGGTTCATATATATTCTTCATGTGAATTATGAACATCATTAAAGTTTATTTCTTTGCATTTGCTGGTTGTTGCATTTATTACTCTTTCTGAATTAAAATTTTCTAATTTTATAGTTAAGTATTATTCTTTTACTGTATTTTGTATAGTTATTTTATAATTAATAACATTACTGAATTATCCTAATGTGTCTAACAGATTTTCAATTGATTTTTCTAAGTTGTCTAAATAAAAATTTTATCTGCCCATAACCACATTTGCCTATTCTTTTTAGCATTTATGTCTATCTTTTTGTTTCACTTTGTTGTTAGAATTTCCCAAATAAAGGAAAATATTTAAAAGAGCTAGATGCTAGTTCTTCTCATTTTATTGAAATATTCATCAGCTTTGGTCATTGATGTTAGTTTTAAATTTGATAAATAACACACATACCCTCAAACTTTGGTGCATGTGTGCATAAACAGAAATGTAGACATGTTAATATTAAGGAACTTTTATTGTCTTTATATTTTACTTAGAATATTTATCAGAAATCTATGTCGAATTAGATTAGATTAATTTTGTGAATACTGCTCTATTAGTATAGTTGTTAAGTTTACATTGATATGTAAATTCTTAAAACACAATAGTTTTCCCCTGTACCAAGTATGATTAATATTAAGATAGGATTTATGACATATCACAAACCATGTATGACAATAGCATAAACAAAGATGTTATGTTTCTTTAAAAATAAATTGCAATTACAGTTTCTTACATAAAATCACAAGGAAGGAAGTTGTACCATCTGACCTCAGGGAAGCCATCCACACTTTTCAGTTGCACACCTTGCTAGCTATATAGCCTATGCAAGGTGGGAAACTATATCCCATTTTTGGGAGCAGCCACATCTCATCAATCCTTTTTACGAAGAACAAGCCCATAGTAATGTGTCCAGATTCTCTTTTATCTTGGATCCAATATACTACTAAAAATTTATTGAATTTATATTACAAGGAGGGTCCAAAGCAAGAAATGAAATCCTCAATCATCTTAAGAAGGAGTAATGACCCCTAATCAGCTGTTAACCGTCAAGGGAATATTCAGGTAATCACATTTTCTTAATTTATTAATGTGATCAATGTTATTTTTAGAATGTCATTACTAGATTTTCTCATATTGAAACATATTTAATTTACTGGAAATAAAATTAATGAAGATAGATTTTTTTATTCGTTTAACATATAACTGTGTGATATTTGTTAAAGTTTACTAGGATTATTTGCATCAATATTCATAAATGAAAAGAAATGAATCTATAACATTTCCCTTATATTTGATTGTGAAAAATTTCTAAAACAGCAAACATGAAAGAGTTTTATGCTGACATGTTTTATCAAATTTTTACTTTGTTAAACATTTATCTATTCATATATTCACCCATCAATCCATCTAACTTCTTAAGCATTTCAAATTAAATCAAAGTTATCACTTCACTCCAACTTCACCACATGTATCTTTATTAGAATCCAATATATTCTCAGACTTTTTCTTTTGGTGTGAAATTTAAATGCAACTCAATGAAAAAAATCTTGAGAGTATATCCACCGAGTTCTGATAAGTGTATATAGTTGTGCTACCCCAATTCACCCCAGAATGTTCCATCATGTTCCTTCCCAATTGATCCTTATCTTCACCTTTCCTCTGAGAGGCAACCATTCTCCTGATTTTCCCACCAAAATTTAATTATGCCTATTCTAGAACTTTATGTAAATAGAATCAAACTCTTTTGTAAGGCTTCTTTCAATCAGCCTAAGTTTTTTGAGGCTAATTCATTTTGTTGCCTTACGAGACTTCATTCTTTTAAATGACCCAATTAAATATACAACAGTTTTTTAATCCATTTTCCTATTGATAGGCATTTGGGCTATCTTCTAAGGACATTCATTTGCATGTGTTTTTGTTTTCATTTATTTCCAGTAAATTTCTAGGAGTGGGTTGGTTGGGTCACAGAGTAGTTCTATGTTTAGTTTTATTAAGAAACTGATAGATTTCTTGCCATAGTATTTGCATCATTTTACCTCCCCACCAAAACCATGAAAGTTTCTTCCCTCTCTCTTTCGCCTTGCCCCTCCTGCCTTCTTCCTTCATCTCCTTCTGATTGTTTTTCTTAATTTAAATTTCCACAAGTTAAATTACTTATTGTGTCTAATAGTAAAGACATTTTCTGCTTTAACCTATTTTATTCCAGCGAAATTTTAGTTGATACGTAAAACTAGAAACAATGACGAAGATTACATACTTGACTCGTCTTCACCAATATTAGATTTTTATTCTTTACCTTTCTGGTAGGTGATCATTAAGCTAATATTTTATTAGCAATTTTAAGAATATAAATATTGCCCATCTTTTCCTATTTTAGCCTATTTTTATATGTTTCTTTGTAATTTTCTTCTTTATGCCACAAACACATTCTCCATAGGAATATTCATTGTTTTCTTCAATATAAGAAATTTAAAAATTAGTATTAAATTATTGAATATTTGCTTTATGCGACACATGTATTTTCCATGTTTTAAAATTCTTGTTTAAAATTTTTAAAAGTTGAATTTTTTTCTTTCTTTTTATAAAACTTATTTTAATTTTTGTGTATTCAGTCTCAATAGATTTTTATTGACATAATTTGATGCTTGGTGGGGACATAAAATTCCAATACATCTACATATTCATTATAGACTTAATATTTGATCAATAAAACTTGCCCTCTTTTGACTGTTTTATAGTTTTTATCATGAAATCAGAATTTTACTACATTTTTCTGATAATTCCATTATTTTCTATTCTTTTATTTCTAGTTTTTATTCACTTTATTTTAGGTTTATTTCATATTCATTCATTTTATATAGGTGATATATATTTGAGTATAGGTTTGTTTTTGTCTTTTTCACTCAGATTGGGACTTGGGACCTGCCTATTTTGATTAATAGGAAAATTCATCTTGCTCTGTGTGTTGCTTTAGGAGACTGATCCACTTATTGAACTCATATTTGTGAGCACTTATTGAATGTCTGGCCTGATATGATTTGTTTTCTTTCATCTTATTTTAATCCTTTATGTAATTTGTTAGAGTTGTTTCTTCTTGGCCTTTCCCTCCATGAACTGCTTTCTTTCCTTTTTAATTTATCTTGTATTTGAGAAGTAATTTGCTCTGGATATTATTTCTATTTTTTAATCTTTAAGTAAAGTTCTTAATTCATAACCATATCCTTCAGAAATTGAAATATCTCTTGAGCAGTGAGTCAAATAATACTCTTTAAATTTCTTCCCCTACCCTTTACCATATCATAGATTTGGTATGGACTATAAGACTTCTGATTATTCTATTATTAACATTTATTTCCTTACATTAGCTATTTTTATAGAAAACCCAAACACATAGAACATCAGGGTACACCCACCACCACATTTGTCCACCTGCCAGCATCGGCAGTCATATACTCTGTTTTTCCACCTGTTTTAATAGCTGAACTTTTCAGACCCTTATAAATATCCAGTTCTCCCACTACTGGCCTAGATCACATCTCTCTTGCCACCTCAAGGAGATTGCTCAGGGAACTGATTCTGTCTCTTGCATCATTAATATTTTTCTTTATACTAGATCATTTGATCACTGTAGTGTTGTTATATTCTAATTTTTTAAAATCCGTATTTTACAAGACCTTGCTCACTAGCTATCACTTCAGTTATTTTCACTATTGCAACAGAGACATCTTTACCTGATTACATCAATTCATCCATTAGCTTCCATTCCAGAAATACTGGTCATGTCAAATTCACCACTGATATCCTCATAGAAAAATCCCGTGTCTTGGTGCATGTCTTACTTGACATGGCAATGACCTTTGGTAGAGTCAGTCACTCTCTCCATTTTGATATTGTTTCCTTACTTGGCTTTCAGGATATCACATTTGTGTTTGGGGGGTGGGAGGAGATGTTTGACTAAGGTTCAATTTCAGTTGTTCCACTCAGGCTTTCTATTACTCAATCAAGTTTGGAAATTTTCATGTTTTTAGACAATTGTTCATTTCTTTTATTGGTATAAAAATTGTAAGTAATAATAATAATATGAGTAATGATATTAAACATATTGCCAATTTTAGAAACGTGATGAGTGACTCTGTGCCATTGTCTGGCAACAATGAAATAAAATTTAAAAGTACAGGTAAAATAATTCTAAAACAATTCTATATTTAGTGACTAAAGCATATATGTTCAGTCTCAACTCTGAAATTTATAATTGTGTAGATGAAATAACCTGTAGTCAAATGAATACTGCCAGGCTTCAGCAGAAAAAGTAATACATTCTGGAACACACAGAGTGGTATGTTTCTTTATAAGCAGAGACTGTCTGTGATTGTAGGAAAGTGACATGTGAGCTAAGCCTTGTGCATTTGTGTATGTCTGTGTGTGTGTGTCTGTGTGTAAGTCATGGGCATTGCTAGAATTGCCTCTCTTTGCTTCTTCTGAATTTCTGTTCCTTTCCCAGAGAGGGGGCTCTTATGTGACATGATTCATTATCTTCCAATTTGTTTTTTTTTCCAAAAGTATATTCCATTGCCATTTGTGGTTATTTTTACATCTCAGTTTCAATGTCTTGACTAAGATAAATTTGCACTTTAATTAAATTTTGTATTTATTCCCTCTGGATATTTTTTGGTAAGCCTCATTTGCTGAGTTTATAATCAGTGGTAAATACCTTCACAAGGTCTTCTAGTAGGTCCTTTTAATTTCTGGTATCTTTATTTGGAATGATTGGGGTGATTGTAGCAGTTTTGTGAATCTCTTGAGAAGACAAATCCTGAGGCATATTTTGAAGAATTTTTTGATTTCCAAGTTCAGGAGATGCCACGTCCCAACTAGTGATCATATCTGCATCTGGAAACTGTAACTATTCTTTTAACAAACAATTAGAATAGAGTGACAAAAATATCTGCCTTATATGCCTCCTTTTCCCAAAGTTATTTCTAGCTAGCATTGTACTAGTGAATGCAGATATTAATTGCTTTCTTGGAATTCTTTGCCCCAGTGACCTTAGCCAGTAAATACACCACATCTCCCTAGTTATGACTTCCTCACTCTCGCATGATTTTAGAGAAAAAGAAGATTCCATTCCTTTTAGGAGCTTACACATTTCTTCATTCCTGGTGTCTGCTTTTCAACTTCACGTAAAAGATGGTAGGCCTTCTGCCAAGAAAGCCTACATTTTTTCTCCACCTGCAAGTGCCTCTAAAATCTTCAGGCAAAACATTTATGGCTACAAAGTTAATTACTTGCCTATGGCTCCTTTATCAGAAATAAATAATTAAATGCTCTGCTGTTAATCAGATTAAAGAGAGGTGAATATTATTTTTTTAAGTATTTTACCATTATTTCACTTATTTGAATTGACTAAAAAAAACTATTTGTATGGAGATCTCATACTATTAATTAGTCAGTAAAATCCATGGAGGAAGTGATAATTAGACAATGTATTTTGAATAGGATGCTAATATCGTAAACAACTGTGCCTTCTTTCAACATATGAATGTACCATTTTTCTGTAGAAGGAAATAACTTTATGGATCATTTATAATGAGATTAAATTTTTAGGAACTATAAAACAATTGTTTAAGATATCATTAAGAGAGTAAAGATGAATGGTTCTCATTGTGAATGTATAGCCATAAATAATTTTTGGAGTGATCAGCCCTACTTTTATTTTCTACCTTATTCCATATTATGGTCTTGTTTAAGATTTTCCCTTGCCAAGAAGAAACTTGCAGATGGAAGCATCTGACATAGCTGCAACCACGATGCAATTTCTATGAGCACCTTAACTTGGTTCAGAAGGAAAATCTCTGGATGTGAATGTCTTTCATGATATCCAGTTTATTCATGAAGAGCTGTGTTAATTTTGACAGTATATAAAATTAAGTCAGAAGACAACAATCTTTTTATTTTTAGAATGAATTAAGTGTAGGGAAAATGTGAGATTGGAGGACAAACAACTAGTATGTGTGTTTGCATGTATTTGTGAATTATCTGATTAGAGATGATGGTTAATGCCATTATATAAATGAGATTGGCAGGAAATAACCTGTAGAGAAAGGAAAGAAGAGATGGAAAATACATATTTTCTATGTAAGTCTTGGCTATATGGTCTTTAAAACATATTTATTGCTCTTTCCGGCAAGAGTCTTATAACATGCACAATAAAGCTAACTGTAATATAGGAAAAAAGTAGATACAGTTTCTTGATCAAAACTGATAAACTCATGGTGTCAGGAGCAATAAATTGAGGTCATGTGATTGGTTGAAACATTTGAGAACTGACATATAAAGAGTAGAAAACAGACACTGAAAACAGTGAATGACAATAATAGGAAGAATAAAATTCAATACAGAAAAGAGAAAGGTGTCATAAGGGAGGTAGAATGAAACTCTGAATGGTCAGAGTGTAAAGAATAAAAGCACAGTGATTAACATATGACATCATGAAGAGTAATGAGGCAGAATAGAAGTGTGGCAAACCCATTTGATTTACTGTTACGTGATGATTTGTGAGTTCTGCTTCAGTAAACCAAAAGGACAGAAAATTTATATAGGATAATGAAATGTAGTAACGTGGAAAGGGAACCTCAGCTGCTGTCTCCTACAATAATGAAATCAGAAAATCAACCCTTCTGATAACATGTAGATAATGAAGTCATATAACTTTACATCCTCATTTAGAACAGGATGGCAGAAGGTATAGAGAACAGAAAGGACAAAATGAAGTCTATTAGCACTGTTAAGTTCTAAAATTGAGGAGCTACATGTATGTTTGGAAGCAGAGGTAAAGAAACAGAAGAAGAAAAAGAAAGAAAAAGAAACAAAAGAAGAAAAATAAAGAAAAAGAAGAAACAGAAGGAGCCTCGCGGACTGGGTCGGACGGGACTCGCTTAGATTCCCCTCAGACCGCGCTTCCAGCGACCCAGCATGCAGCCTGGCGTCAGCGACCCATGCCCACCCCGCCCAGGCCGCCTCTGCTGGGGACACCACCACTGCGGGGCGAAACCCCTGCCCAGCCACCCGCCATCAGCCCGGTGGCCCCGACGAACAACCCCGCGGAGTGCAAGCGAGCTTGCCACGGACTGACCGCATGACCAGGCCCCAGCTTTCGCGGTGTTCCCGCCTTGTCGCCGGAGCCCCGCCCCTGCAGGCCTGGATTGGCCCTGAGATTCGCTCCACATTCCCGTAGGCTGGCACCCTGTCAGTCACCCCACCCCGCCCCCTCGGGTCCACCATGCTGGCGTGTTCCCGTGTGGCAGCCGGACTGCGCGTTGATTGGCTGCCCGGCGCTGTCCGTCATGGAGAGGGCCACGTCCTCTTTGGGGCGTTGTGTTCCGGAACCCTGCCAGGCCTCATTGGTCCTCGGTCCTTGCTGGCGCTCCGGGCCTCTCAAGTCCCTCCCAGTCCGGGAGCACGGCGTCTTTAAGAGCTCCCCGGGTGATTTGGGGCAGGGGCTACCCTGACCTGGTGCACGTGCTCCGGCCGAGACGCCGCGCGGGGATCCAGGAGTGCAGAGAGGACGGATTATCTGGCGCCCCGTGGGGCGGGCGCCGAATGAGCGCGCGCAGCCCGCGCCTCGACCCCGCCCAAGTCTCCGCCCGTCCGTAGTGGTAAGTTGGCAGACCCAACCATATGTCCGGTCGGGGCGAGGCGTGGGGGCCTGCGGGGAATCCCCCCTATAAACGTGCAAAAGTGAGGGGACTGACACTTGCCCTTTCTGCGTTTCAGGAACGCCCGTCTGGCTCCATGTAAAGTTCCTCCTCACTCTTCGTGCAGGGGGGCGCGCGAGGGTACCAGAAAGTTATGGGCGGCGCGACCCCGGGCCGGGTTGGGGACCAGGCCAGTCCGCGCCGGGCTGGGAGCACTGCTTCCACGGGCAGCACGTGAGCGGTTAAGGAACGCGGGGTCTTGCCGGGGGTCCCGGCCTAGCCTGGCTCTTTTCAGTTCTTTCCTAAAGGCTTTCCACATTGATTGTGTAGAAAGGAAAATGACCATTCTTTTCCATACCACCATGGAGAATTTGTAGTAGTAATGGATTACATCCCCACTGGGTGGGCATGGTTCCTTTGGGATCATTCAGAGATCAGAAGTTTGTGCTCACGTTACAGGAAGTGTGTTCATCATTTTCACATTCAGTATTTCTTCCACAGTACGGAAATTCGTACAGGTGCCCCTCTAAAATTGAAAAGAAAACAAAACAAAAAAAAAATAATTAACTTATAAATGTTGGAATTTCCACCAACCACTTTGTTTCTTCAGCCAGAAATTTGTGAGGCATCTCGGACTCTGGTTCTTTTTCATGTCAAATAAGCCACTAAAGCCCACTGTTCCTTCCCAGTAAGTCTCATATTACTTTGCCATTTTTCTAGCCTAACTTAGAAAAAAATGTCAATTGCTTACAATAGGTTTTATATATATTTGTTGAATAAATGAATGATTTATAGGAGGGACACATATTGTGTGGCAGTATTAACCTCATTAAATCGGAAGATCTAAGAGAATTAAATTAATGATTACTGTTCAATAAGTTGACTTTAGTAATGATATATTAAATTTAATAGATTCATTTACCCAATTATTTCATGAAGCTGGGTGGACCCCCGAAAATCATGTCCTTAGAGATAATACATTCCTATGGATGTACATGGGACCTTTTGATTTTATTCCTTCAGTAGTGTGTGACCCAGGGTGGACCTTAATCCTCTTTCTGGAATTCTTTATAATCAGGATAAAAATGGAGATAGACAAAGAGAGAAACCCACAGAAGGATGGAGAGGAAGCTAGAAGCTGAAAGCAACAAAACACAGAAGAGAAAGGATCACCAGCAGCAGGTCTGGCATATTGCATTTTGGCAGCCCAACAGAATAAAACAAAATGAAAAATAATTTCAAAAGAAAATGATGGATAATGTAATAGGAAAGTTATAGAGGAATGCAGGAACTGGCAGCTGTGGGAAGTGACTTATTCCTAGGGGAAATTGCATTTACTATTGTGACAATGTGGGGATTTCTTTTGATCCCAGAAAAAGATCATGTTCTTAGAGCTAATCCATTCTTGTCAGTGTGGGACCCTTTGATTGGATTGGATTCAGTTGGGAGGGTCTTTGATTTGATTACTTCAGGGAGGCATGACCCAGGGTGTGTTTTAGCCCTCTTGTTGGAGTCCTTTGTAAATTGAGAAACATAGAGTGAAACACAGAAAAAAGCAGGGAAGGAAAAACCCCAAAAGGCAGAAAGACAGGACCCAGAAGCTCAGAAAGAGACTTCCTGTGAGGCTTAGAGGTCTGGATGAGAGGGGAGAGTGGAACCATTTACCTGATTGCCTACAGGTGAGCTCAGAGAGAGACCTTGCTTGATGCCTTGATTTGGGCAGAGCTACCATTATGCAGTGCCATGTGCCTGATCATCCACAGTTGTAATTTGTGTGAGGCAGCATCTCTGATGATGCCTTGATTTGGACACTGCATGGACTCAGAACTGTAAGTTTTAACCTAATAAATTCCCATTATAAACAGCAACCCATTTCTAGCATATTGTTCCCAGTAGTTTTTGCAAACTAAAATAAATATAAAACCTGGAATGAAGGAATGAAATTGGGGGTAAGAGGAAATCTGACCAACAGAAATGGATTGTACTTGTAAGGCAACAAGGAGAATGGAGGGCTAGTGAAGTTCTGCTGTGTTGGCTCACTGGCACCACTAAGTAGCATTTAAGTAGCAGGTAGAATTCTGGAATGTAAGAAAGGTCATCTCTGGTGGTTAGGGTGAAGGATATATTTACAATTTTGAGTAGAAATGTGAGAATAAAGAACGGAGGACAAGGCAAAGAGAGCATAGACAGTAGCTGGTGGCCACCCATTGGCTTGGAGGGACAAAGGAAGCAAGAGGGCTTACAAAGTCAATGGATTTTTGCAGACTATCAGTGTTGGAGAGGATGTGGAGTACTGGGAGCCCTCATCCACTGCTGGTGGGATTGTGGAATGGCCTAGCTACTGTGGAAGATAGTTTGGCAGTTCCTTAGAAAACTAACACTAGATCTTCCATATGATCCAGCTATTCCACTGCTGGGTATATAACCAGAAGAATTGAAAGAAAAGACATGAACAGATATATGCACACCAATGTTCATAGCAGCATTGCCAAAAGTTGGAATCAACCCCGGTGCCCATCAACAGATGAATTGATAAACACAATGTGGTATGTACATACAATGGAATATTACTCAGCTGTAAGAAGGAATAAAGTGCTAACACACGGAATAAAATGGATAAATCTTGAAGACCTAATGTTGAGTGAAGCAAGTCAATCATTGATGGATGAATAGTACATGACCTCACTGATTTGAATTGAGGAAAGTGAGAAGTCTCAGAGAACCATTGTCTGAAAGATAGGTTAACAAGAGAGAGAAAGAGAAGAGCAGGCTTTGAGCCATCACCCATATGGACATAATCTATGGTGGGTAGTGGTATTACTGGGTTTGGTGGTGCAGGATTGACAGGTGGGTAGATTAGGAAGGGCGGGTTAGAATACCCAGGACACTGGGGAGAGATGGGAGAGGAACCAGGTGAACACGGGATTTGTGGGTATGAGGTTGAAAGTGCAGGAGTGGGAATACTCTTATGGTAATATGATAAGGTAGTGTCACTGGTTTAGGATGTTGGTTGGGGGGGGCATTCAGGATGGGGCGCATCTGGAGTAGGCTTCTGGGGAATGTGTGAGTGTTCATCCTGTCATAATGTGTTGTGTCGGTGAGTGGAGACCTACACGGTGAGTGTGAAGGAGATGGAACCCATCTTTGGGAGGACCGATTCACCCAGAAAGAGACAGGTGGGCCTTTCTTTTTAGCAAGAGTGGATCCTAATAGGGGAGGACAATCAGCGTGTCAAGACCTCTTGTTGCACGTAACTATGAATCTTGTCATCCAATGAGTCAAGAGAGAGGGGTGTCATATACCCTGGGGGGATGGGGAGGGAGGAACAGAATAGATCAAACAGGGTATTTAGTGGTCGGGGGAAATGCTTTTCATTACCTTACAGTGATGGACATAGGACATGGTAAATATTATAAAAAATTATTAAATTGTAACATCTAAATTGTAAACTATACTGTAAACCATTGACAATGTTTAGTAGCTATGTTTCACTGTCTCTATAACAGTTATAACAATGCTACCATCCACATACAAAAATGTTTTAATATGGGGTGAGGAAAGGGGGAGGAGGTTGCGTAAATGAGAGTCAATAGTATTCTGTGTGTGACTTTGCTGTGACCTAAAACATCTTTGAAAATTAAATGAAAATTTAGGAGACACTGGGGAGTGAGAGGGGGAAGGTGCCACAGTACAGACTAGATACCCAATAATGCAGTGATTAAATGAAAAATGTTAAAAAAAATTTTTATTTAATTTTTTTGTTTTTTCCCATTTTTTAAATATCCCAATCCTTTAATTTAATTTTATATTTAGTGTTTTTTTTTTTTAAGTTTCCATGTATTTTATCTCTTACATTTAAACTTATTATTATTTCATTTTCCTATTAATTGTATTTGGCTATTACATAGGCTTCATCTTTAAGGAATGTTTGGATCACAGAAGGGTTATAATGGGGGCAGGTGAGGATCATTGGTGGGAGGTGTCATGGATGGGGGTTTCATGGGAAGAAGTTCACCTGAATATACATAAAAGATATATAAAATTGTTCAAATGATCAGGAGTGGGGCATGGTCACAGTGGGTGGAGAATCACTCAATAAATGAGAGAATACTGAATTCCCAGCCTGGAGAGCTCTGCCACATTCTCCAAGGGAGGAGCAAAAGTCCCTCAAGTACAGGGGCAGTGTCTGGCAGAGAAGGATGGTCCACTAATGGGTTCTTGTTATTGATGACTAGCCTTATGATTCTTTGCTCTCATAATTGAAACTTAGCCTACTGTTATGGGGTGCCTAAGGGTTGCTGAGAGCCTTCTTGTTGCTCAAATGTGGCCTCTCTCTAAGCCAAACTCAGCATATGAATGCATTACCTTCCCCCCCCAGCATGGGACATGACTCCCGGGGATGAGCCTCCCTGGCAATGAGGGATTAATACCAAGTGCCAACTGGCAATAAGACTGGAAAAAGACCTTGAATAAAAGGGGAAAAGGTAAAGACAAATGAGTTCACATGGCTAAGAGACTTCAAAGAGAGTTGGGAGATCACCACAGAAGTAACGCTTACGCACACCTAGTAGGATCTCATAGAACACCAAAGTGGATATAACCCCAAACAGAGGGGCTCCTGAGGGCTCTGGAGACACCCAGGTCCTATATAAGGGAGGATAGCTCCAGAGATTGATGCCTTATTAGTGGGCTATACTTTGGGATCTGTGCTCCTGAGAGTGACAGATTTGGACTCAAATACGTCCTCCCTGCATATGGTCCATCAGTCCCTTCTTTTCAAATGTATATGTGGTGCTGGAGTGTGTAGGTGTACTTCTAGAGACTGGAGCCTTTGGCCTGCCCATGTGCTACCTGTGCCTGGAATCTCGGTGGAGCTGCAACTCCTACTCTACAGCTCAATGGACTCAACCAAGACACCTGGCAAGGAGATGATGATGGCCATTGGCCATCCCAGGGAATGGAGAGAGTCTGCAGCTGCAGTCAGGATAATCCCATCCTACTTATCCATGGGATATAAGCCCCCTCTCACTTGGAGGTGGAGTGGACATCACCATCCCAAACTCTTCAGGATTGGGGGAAGAGCTACAGACTAGAGTGGACTTACTGGTATTCTGTTGTAGACATATTGTGATTCAAGCAGTGGAAGAAATTACAACACTGATGTGGAGCCAGTGGTCACTGGATGCTTTGGGGGCAGGGAGAGGGAAAAGCAGTTTTAATACAGGAGCTTTTTCGGGAATTGGAAATTATCCTGAGTGACATTACAATGACAGATATAGGCCATTTTACATCAGCATATAACATGCAGAACTGTGTGTGAGAGAATGTGGTCTACAATGTTAACTATGGTCCATGCTTAGTGGCAAAGCCCCGGGAGGTATATATCCATTGCAGGTGATGTGCCAAACTAATGAAAGATGTTTATGTGGGAGTTTGTGGGAGGTGTGGGAGGTGTGGGAGGCGGGGAACATGGGAATCCCTGTAATTTTTGTGTAACATTTATGTAATCTAAGCATCTTTTAAAATATTTTAAAAAAATTAAAATTCAGTGGAGATTGGGAACTTTGGGAGTGGGTTGTCTGACACATCTTGAAGGGATGCAGCTACTCTCAGAAATGTGGTATGATGAAGCAAAGAGAAAGTAGGAAAACTCCTCTTTTCATTCCAAGTTTTCTCACCATTGTGATTTTCTGGTGCTTTGAATCAGGAATCCTAACTATAATTCAGCAAGCAACCAAATTGAATAAGGCAGATACTGTCCTTAGGGATCAGCTTCCCCTGGCACACACCAGAACAAAGAATGGTGAAAAATGGTTTGGAACTCAATGAGTCCCCCTTCTTCTTTCCTTCTGCCCTAACATCTTGAGTGTAAGTCTTCATTTTCATACATTTGCCCTAGGATTACCTACTGCTGTTTTCACCACCAGGCATCGTGTGTATTTCAGGCAAGAAGAAGCAGTAAACTACAGGGAAAAAAATTACTTTCTTGTTTTAAAAATTTTTTTAACTATAAAAGTTAAATCCAAAAGTTTTCCTACATTTTCTTGGTCAAAACTGGGTTACCTCTAGCTTCAAGATAGATAATTGAGCATTTAAATTTGGTCACATTACTTTTTCAAACAAATTAGGTTTCAACAAGTTAAGGAAAAAGGGGTGATGGATCTTGGGTAGAAATTATTAGGATCAACAAAAGATAAGTGGGATTAGCTTGGTAGAGAGTGGGAGAATGGACTGTCAGAACAAAAGTGTGATTAAGGAAAGGAAGTTTAGATTCCTGGGAAAATGGTGCGAAAGACCATAGGTAGAATTTGACCCTCTCAGAATAAAGGAGCAGATAGAGGACAGAGGCCTATCTGAAGGAGCTGCTTTGGATATATGTAGAATGGGAAGGTGTCCTGAGTCATCTAGGAGTATTCTGAAAAGAGAAAGAAGCCAAAGGAAAACTCTTGAGTTGCTCGCCCTTGTGGCTGGAAGTGGCACATATACCCTGCCTGCAGTGGAAACAGCCTAGGTGGAGCCACTGGCTTGCTGTTCTGCTGCTCTGATCAGACTGTGAGGGGGCATTCCCTGGGAGGAAGAGGTATTATCTGGGAGGGGCAGAGTAGTTACTTTGTGTTGAGTTTGGCTACCTGAGCCCCCATTGAATCTTGGAAGGGACCCCGATCCAATGGAGAGGAGAAGGGGATCTCAGGCAGGCTGTCATGCCTAGCCACCCAGGTAAAGAGATTAGAGAGGGGACAGGAACAGACAGATGCCTAATCAGCAATACTCTGGGCAAACAGGAATATAATCTGCAGGAGGGAGAGTGGGTGGATAGCTTTCTGAAAGGCTAACTAGCCTAAGGAGATACTTTAGCTCAGTGTGGGAATTTCCGCCTTGCTTGTCCAAGGTCCCTGGTTCAATTCCCAGCTCTTCTTAGAGGAGTGATACACTGGGTTATCAGGCATCCAGCTGATAATTTGACAGGAAACATATAGACATTCTTTTTGTATTAGCTTTCCTTAGATCTTATATATATATATATATATTATTTTAAAAGGTTCCTTTTTTATTTACCTTATTTTACTCACTAAAACACAGTTCAAAATCTGCAGAGGGCAGGCTGCAGGTTGATTGATAGACACTGGCAGCCTGAGAAGCTCCTTAGGGGAGGGAAGACTGTTTTTCCTTTTTTTTTGGTTTCTTTTTTTTCCTTTTTAAATTAGCTGCTGCTGTCTTGTTTCTTGTTTGTTGTATCTCCCCTTTCTTTGTGTCCCCCCCCCCCTTTTAACTGATTGTTTCTACTTACGCTGTTTCATTTCTTTCCTCCTTTTTTCTATTTTCTGGTGGTCTTCTATTTCAACTCTTTTTGTTTGGTCTTCAATTTTTCTTGTTTTTATTCCTATTCTCCTTTTTTCTCTGTTTCCTTTCTTTTTTTACTTTTTTCTTTCTCTTTTTTCTTTTCCTCTTTTCTCAAAATTCTGGCCTCTTAATCCATTGCTTATATTTCTTCCCATTCTTCTCTCATTTCATTGTTTCTACTCCACTTTTTTATTCTTATTCCTCTGTACTTCTTACTTGTGTTAATTATTCATTTTCCTAGGTCTTATATGGTTCTGTTTCTGCCTTTTACTATTCTTTTTCTCTTCTTATGTCTTTCCTTTTCTCTGGTCCTAATTTTTTTCCCCAAGGGAACATAGACAACAGCACACACACAAACAACAATAAAATAAAACACTAGAGTAGAGAGAGAAGCTAATCAACTGAATAAACCCATCAATATAAACAGATGCCTAGACACCCACAAAAAATTACAAGCCATACTAAGACACAGGAAGATTAATAAAGTTGACAAAACCTTAGACTGATAGAGAAAGAGAGAAGATGCAAACACATAAAATAAGAAATGAGGAAGGGGATATTACCACTGACCCCACAGAAATAAAAGGTATCATAAGAGGATACTTTTGAAAAGTTGTATGCCAAAAAGATGTTAATTTAGAGGAAATGGACAAATTCCTAGAAATGCCCAGGAAGCCTACATTGACAAAAGAATACATTTTCTTCTTTCAAATCAACAGACCAATCACAAGTAAGGAGATAAAATTAGTCATCAAAAGCCTCCCAACTAAGAAGAGCCCAGGATCAGACAGCTTCACAGGCGATTTCTACCAAACCTTCCAGAAGAACTAACACCATTTCTGCTTAAACTCTTCCAAAAAATAGAAGTGGAGGGAACATTGCCTAACTCATTCTGTGATGCCAACATCACCCTAATACCAAAGCCAAACAAAGATGCCACAAGAAAGGAAAACTGTAGACCAATCTCTCTAATGAACCTAGATGCTAAAATCCTCAACAAAATACTGGCTAATCATATTCAACAACATAGTAAATGAATTATACACCATGACTAAGTGGGTTTCATCCCGGGTATGCAAGAATGGTTCAACATAGGAAAATTGATCAATGTAAAACACCACCTAAACAGATCAAAATAAAAAAATCACATGATCATCTATCTCTATAGATGCAGAAAAAGCATTTGACAAAATACAGCACACTTTCCTGATAAAAAATACTGCAAAAGATAGAAATAGAAGGAAACTTCCTCAACATGATAAGGCTATATATGAAAAACCCACTGCTAGCAGCATATTTAATCCCTCTAAGATCAGGAACAAGACAAGGATGCAAAATTTCACTGCTGGAAGTACTTGTTCTAGCACTGAAGCAAGAAAAAGATATAAAACTCATCCAATTAGGAAAGGAAGAAGTAAAAATTTCACTATTTGCAGACAACATGATCCTGTACATAGAAAGCCCTGAGAAACCTACAACAAAGCTTCTAAAGCTTATAAATAGGTTTAGTAGGGTGGCAGATTATAAGATCAATATGCAAAAATCAATAGCATTTCTGTACATCAATAATGAGCAATATGAGGAGGAAATCAAGAAAAAAATCCCATTTGCAATAGCAACTAAAAGAAACAAATATCCAGAAATAAATTTAAAGATGTGAATGACTTATGTGCAGAATATTATATAACACTGTTAAAGGAAGTCAAAGAAGACCTGAATAAATGGAAGAATATTCCCTGTTCATGTATAGGAAGGCTAAATATCATTAAGATGTCTAACCTACCCAATCTAATTTACATATTTAACACAATCCCAATAAAATTTACCACAGTAATTTTACTGAATTGGAAAAGCTAACTATGAAACTTATTTGAAAGGGCAAGTATCCCTGAATAGCCAAAGATATATTGAAAAAGCAAAATGAGATTGGAGGAATCACACTGCTTGACTTTAAAACATGCTACAAGTCTACACTGGTCAAAACTGCATAATATTGGCAGGATGATAGACATACTGACCAATGGAACCGAATTGAGATTTCTGATATAGATTTCCACATATACAGTCACCTGATATTTGACAAGGCCATCAAGCCCACTCAGCTGGGAGAGAATGGCCTCTTCAACAAATGGTGCTTGGAGAACTGGATATCTATATCCAAAAGAATGAGAAAGGAATACTACGCCACATCTTATACAAAAATTAACTCTGGATGGATCAGATATATAAATATGAACCAAGACCATAAAGTTCTTAGAAGATAACTTAGGGAAACATTGACAGGATCTTGTATTAGGAAATGGTTTCATGAAATTTATACCAAAAACAGGCAATGAAAGGAAAAAATAGATAATTGGGACCTACTCAAAATTAAAAACTTTTGCACCTCAAAGGAGTTTGTCAAGAAAGTGAAAGGCAGCCTACTCAATGGGAGAAAATATTTGGTAACCATATATTTGATAGGGGCTTAATATTCAGGATATATAAAGAATTCCTACACCTCAAAAATACAAAGACAAATAACCAATTTAAAAAATTCCAAGCGACTATACAGACACTTCTCCAAAGAAGAAATACACATGGATAAAAAGCACATGAAAAGATGCTTACCATCACTAGCTATTAGGGAAATGCAAATCACAACTACAGTGAGATATCATCTTATACCCATTAGCCTGGTGGCTATTGAAAAACAGGACTACAAGTGTGGGAGAGGATGTGAAGGAATGGGAACACTTACCCACTGCTGGTGGGAATGTAGAATGGTACAGCCATGGTGGAGGACAGTTTGGCAGTTCCTCAGGAAGCTAACTACAGAACTGTTATATGATTCAGCAATCCCACTGCTGGGTATATAACTAGAAGAACTGAAAGCAGGGACACGAACAGATATATGCACCCCAATATTTATAGCGGCATTTTTCACTCTTGCCAAAAGTTGGAAACAACCCAAATGTCCATCAACAGATGAATGGATAAACAAATTGTGGTATATACATACAATGGAATATTACTCAGCTGTAAGAAAGAATGCATTATTAACACATGGTATAAAATAGATGAACCTCGAAGACCTTATGTTGAATGAAGCAAGCCAGGCACTGAAGGACAAATACTGCATGTTCTCACTGATAGGACTTAAACAAATTGAGCAGGATTACAGCGCTAGAGTCTGGAACACAGATTTATAGGAGACAGAAAGGAAGAAGTTGTTTGTGAGACAATGACCATATGGGCAAAATCTGTGATAAGGTGGAAGGGTGTAGTTGTGCTGTGGTTGGGAATAGCACTTGTGCAGTGATGCTATTTGGGCTGGGTGGTGCTGGTCTGTGAGGGGGGTTGGGTGGGAAGGCTGGATTAGACTGTCCATGGAGCTAGGGGGAGGCTTGGGGAAAAGAGTAGGTAAACTGGGGATTTGCAGGTATGTGGTTGAAAGTACAATGTTGGGAATGTTCTTTTGGAAAATATTACAGGGGAGGGCTACTGGTTTAAGGTATTGGATGTTGGGGGTATCTGTGGGACAGGGCACACCTGAGGCAAGCTTATAGGGAGTGCATGGCATTCATCTTGTCATGGTATGTTGTATCAGGTGGTGGAGACTCACATAATGAGCAGGATGGTGTTGGACTGCCATCCTGGGGAGTCCTGCTATGATCTCAAGTAGAGAGGCGGGAGTCTCTTGAGAGGATAGACAGTGCCTAATTGGGGAGGACAGGCCAGTATTTCAAGCCCTCAATATTGTTGTAAGTAACTATGAACCTTGTCCTTCAATGAGTTAATCCTGGTGGGTCCTGAGGGGAGAAGGAGGGAGGAATAGAATAGAGGAACATGCGACATTTTTGGGGTGATGGAATTGTTCTACATGATATTGCAAGGATGGATGCAGACCATGTCAAACTTCATCAAAATCTATAAAAGTGTATAGTACAAAATGTAAAACACAATGTAAATCATTGACAATGGATAATATCAATGTTTCAATATTTGTACATCAATTGTAACAAATGTACCATCCACATGTAAAATTTTCTTAATAGGGGAAAGGGGAAAAGGGAGAGGTTTCAGTATATGGGAAACACCTATATTCTATATGTGACTTTTCTGTAACCTAAAGCTACTTTGAAAACAAAATGGAAAAAATAAAACACTGGGTGAATGAATTAATGTAAGCAAATATCACTGTACATACAAGAAGGAGTGTTGTTGGAAAAATACCAGAAATCTATTGGCTTTTATGAAGGGTATTTATTTGGGGTAGAAGCCCACAGTTATCAGACCATAAAGCGTAAGTTACTTCCCTCACCGAAGTCTATTGCCATGTGTTGGAACAAGATGGTTGCTGATGGCTGCGAGGTTACAGGCTTCCTGGGTGCCTCTCTTCCCGGGGCTTGCTTCTCTCAGGGCTCAGCTCCTCTGCTGTATCCACGAGGCCAGCTGTAGACTATCAGGTGAATGGCTTGTTTCTCTTCCCAGGGCCTTTTCTCTTTCCCCATGACCAAGCTTCTCTGTGTGCTTACTTCCCAGGGCTCCAACTCAAAAACTCCATCAAAACTAAGCTCTGTCCTTTGCCATGTATTTTATCTGTGAGTCCCTACCCACCAAGGTACGGGGACTCAACACCCAACTGACATGGCCCAATCAAAGTCTTAATAATTATTTAATCAAGTAAACCTCTGAATCCAATGTAATCTAATATGCCCAGAGGAAAAGACCAATTCAAAAACATAATCCAATATCTATTTTTGGAATTCATAAATAATGCCAAATCGCTTCACTCCACCCTCTGAATTCCAAAAAGACATTACAATATTTTAAAAAAAACCTTATTTTGGTAACAATACTAAGTACCAAATCATGTCATAATCAATTTAAAGAAATACAGTTTGTCTTGGGACAATGTCCTGCCTGGCTATAGACCTCTGAAATTACAGAACAATTAATCTGCTTCCAATACAAAAACAGACAGAGAAAGGATAAACATTTTCATTACAATAAGGAGAAATTAGGGGAGGGAGCATGAGTCACGCATCCTCTATATTTCAGTAAACCTGTAGTATATACTTCAATAGATGTCAAAGTCTGAGAGTCATTCTTAAGATGATGGTTTCTTCTGCTTGGGGCCTCATGAGGACCCTCTCTTTCCACAGGCTTGCCCAGTGGCCATTTTCTTGGTTCCAGTCTCATCAAGCCTCTGGTGACCAAGTTCCAGACCACCCTCCAAAAGTGTTGGGGTAATTGCCACACTTTACATAATCTCTGGGTTAGAGTCTTAGACCGCTAGTACAGTGAAGTGAAGACAACAGCCTCCTTAACCACTGGCATACAGGCTCAACCCTCTCAGAGCAACGAGTTGACCAACTGGCATTTTCTAATTCATGGAGGACAGGTCCACCCCTCTCAGACCTATGGGGTGCTGACCTTAAGTGCCCTAATCCTTGAGGAATGTGCTCCACCCTCTCTGTACCCTGGGGCAGCAAAACTCTCCCTAAACATCGGGCGGGAACATACACCCTCTTCAACTGCTGGGGCAAACTCACCTTCTCTGTACATATGGGTTGGGTTCCTCTCTTGGCCCAAGGTGCTGTCTTAATTCCATATCTCAGCTTCCATGGTTTTCCTCCTAAAGTGTTTTTTTTCTTCAGTGTCTCCTTTCCATGTCCCTTTTAGTCCAAGCTGACAGTGATTTTCGTACAGCTCTCTCAAAATGGTTGTTGGTTTAGCACTCAAGAAGCAGGGGTCCAAGCCATCTGACAGTAAGACTTTCCACAAATCTTTCTGAGATAACTGCATCTTCAATCCTGATTTATAAGTTCCAAGTTAAGTCAAGTCCTCATTGGCACTATTATCTGGGAGCTTGATTTCCTGAGGCTTGGAACTTCCAGAATCAATTTCTGTTTTCTTTGTGACCTACAGCAAAGAAAACAGAAGAAAAGCTTATTTTGCTTATCTAGCATTTTACTGTAAGCGGCAAGGAGAAGCCAAGCTGCAGTCTCTGAGTTTATTTGGAAAGTTCTTCAGGTAAATGCCAGGCTTGCCATTTTCACGTTCTGACTTCCATAAAACACCAGTAGTTAATCTTGCTAAGTTCTGAAACCTGAAAACACAGATCACCATTCCTCCAATTTCCAATAATAGTTTCATCATTTACTTCTAAAGCATCATAAGAAGTTTCTTTAGCTTCCATATCTATATTCATATTAACAGTCTCTTCAAATCTATTTAGGCCTTTTCCATCAACCATCTCACAATTCCTCCAAAAAATGCCCTTACCCATTTATAAAACTGTTCCACCATTTTGGTAATTGCAAAAGCACTACCCCACTCCTGTTACCAAATTCTGTATTATTCAGCCAAAAGGGTGCAGATGCAAAATACCAGAAATCTCTCGGCTTTTTAAAGAGTATTTATTTGGGGTAGAAGCCCACAGTTACCAGGCCATAAAGTATAAGTTTCTTCCCTCACCAAAGTCTATTGTCACGTGTTGGAGCAGGATGGCTGCCGAGGTCTGTGAGGGTACAGGCTTCCTGGGTGCCTCTCTTCCTGGGCTTGCTTCTCTCTGGGCTCAGTTCCTCTGCTGTATCCACAAGGCCAGCTGTAGACTATCAGGCAAATGGCTTCTCTTCCTAGGGCCTTTTCTCTTTCCTCATGACCAAGCTTCTCTGTGTGCTTACTTCCCAGGGCTCCAGCTCAAAAACTCCATCAAAACTAAGCTCTGTCCTTTGCCATGTGTTTTATCTGTGAGTCTCCACCCACCAAGGGACAGGGACTCAACACCCTACTGATGTGGCCCACTCAAAGCCTTAATCATTATTTAATCAAGTGAACCTCTGAATCCAATATAATCTAATATGCCCAGAGGAAAAGACCAGTTCACAAATATAATCCATTATCTTTTTTTTGGAATTTATAAATAATGCCAAACTGCTACACTTCCCTTTTAAATTTTCACCAACTTGATATTTGTTAAATGGTATCTCATTATTGCTTTAATTTGCATTTCCCTGATTAGGTTAGGTTTAGCACATTTGCATATAGCTATTAGCAGTTCAGTTTTCCTGTTCTGTCAATTGCCAATGTCATTGCATATATTTCTATTGGTAGTTTTCATTTTCTTATTGATGTAGGTGTGATCTTCATGTATTCTGCATACAAATGAGTTTTATGCATTTCAAGAAGAGATGAAAATATAATTGAGGTCATAGTTTGCATTTTAATTTTGGTGTCTTTTGGGGACAAGGTTTTACTTTAGGAAATTTACTACCCTCATTATGATGTACTTCTTGCCTTTTTGTCTGAGATTTATTTCCTTATTCTGAAGTTAAAGATAGTATTAGTGAGGGTTCTCTAGAAAAACAGAATCAATATGATATGTGTACACATATAATTATTAAAGAAATTAGCTCCTGTGACCAGCAAGTCTCAAGTTCCATAGGGCAGGCTACAAGCTGAAAATTCCAGTGAAGGTGAAGTTGTATTCCACAGGAGAAGCAGGCTTACTGATGGAGAGGTAGACATACGTTTTGACTGCTGAAATCCTCAGCTTTGCCTTAATAATCAGAAAACTGATTGGGTGAGGAAACACCTCTCATTGCTGAGGGCAATCTCCTTTGTTGTTTGTGGATGCATCAACCATATATGCAATCAAATGATATAGATGCGAATCCATCTATGAAATACCATCACAGTAACAATCAGGTCAGTGCTTGCTTGACCAAAAAACTATACACCATAAACTATAGCCACGGTGACACATGTAATTAACCATCACAAAGAGTTTTATGAAAATTCAGTGTTCTATTTGTTGTAGTACTCAAGAATAAAGAAGGGGAGAGAAATAGAGGTAGAGAGAGAGAGAGAGAGGAAGAGGTAGATATAGATATATAGAAATACATATAAAGCTATCTATAAATTCAAAATATGTAAATTTATATGTAAATATATATAAACTTAAAAATATGTATTTGCATATATATTTTTTTTATTAGAGAAGTTGTGGGTTTACAGAAAAATCATGCATAAAATACAGTGTTTCCATGTACTACCCTATTTTTTTTTTTTTTTGTACTACCCTATTTTAACACCTTGCATTTGCATTATATATTTGTTACAATTGATAAAATCACGTGCTTATAATTGTACTGTTAACTATAGTCCATGGTTTACTTTATGGTTACTGTTAACACAAACTGTGACAAAACTTCGTTGTGACATAAATTTAATTAATTTCCATACATTTATTTAATTTTATTTACTGATTGTTTAATTGAGCCATTCTTTAAATTGTTTATTGTTCTGAGTATGAATTGCACTGGAGGCAAAAATGGAAATAGGTAGACCAGTTATTAGCCTATTGTTCCATAAAATAAATTATGGTGGTTTAAACTATGTTGGTAACGAGGGGATTGGAAAAATGGGCAGATCCAGGGTATATTGAAGAACTTGAGATAATAGAATTTATCAAATGCTCAAATTATGGGTTTGCAAGTAGAGACTATGATTCCTAAGTTCTTGCTTTTGCTTGCCCTTATTCCTTTTAGCATTTTGGCCATTTCCCCCAAGTGGGTCAGAATGGGTTGAATTAACAGCATTTTTTAGGATGCTCTGGTAATGGCTATAGTAGAGCACATTGTGAAGTCTTCAACTCCGTCCATACTACCAGGATCTATGAAGTTGATTTACTAAATGAGACTGAGATGAAGGAGCTAGCAAAGCAAGAGCAGAGACTTACTAGGGCATCCAAAGAAATGCTTGTTTGGTCTACTTACAGCAAGGAATAGAAATGTTCAAGCAGCTGCAATAAAACTCTGTTGTCCTTTTTTATGAACATATATTCGCCAGCCTCCTTAATAGTTAGGTCCATGATTAAGTGATAGCTAATTGAATGAAAGTGGAATAATGAGTGACACTTCCAAGTCTGTCCCATAGAAAATATCCAGGGTTTCCCTTAATATTCTGACCTATTTCTGGATGACTTATGTTTATTGCATATGCAGAACTTCCATCAACCTGAGGACTGAATTAATGCATGAATTGATATCTGTCCCCACTCCTGCTGATCTGGAAACAAACTA
Source organism: Tolypeutes matacus (assembly GCA_026826555.1). Taxonomy (NCBI): domain Eukaryota; kingdom Metazoa; phylum Chordata; class Mammalia; order Cingulata; family Chlamyphoridae; genus Tolypeutes; species Tolypeutes matacus. The sequence goes on along the minus strand of JAKSZT010054437.1, from coordinate 2,452,953 downwards.
GACTGTTAATTGAATAAGATAAAAGCTTTTATTACATTAAATTCATTGTAAGTTGTGTCAATTTGTTGCTGAATCCTATTTCACCATAACTAAAAGAGAAATTGGAATTGGATGTGGCTTTTGCCGTAATATAAACCATAAATATAGGGCATTTTGGAACTCATATTAATAGAACTTTAGCCATTTGAACTGATTTTTTTAGTTTTCACATCTCTTTTCTACTTTTATTAATTTTGTTTTACTTTGTCATGTTTCCATTTATCTTTAGACACTTTTATTGAATTTTTTTTCAGCTCTCATTGTTTAAATTTTAGTAACTATTTTTCCTCCTAAGATTGTTTTTTTATAGCATCTTGGTCTTGTTTTATGAATGCAGTATCATTTTTTCTCCCTCTGATGATATTAAATCTTTATTTTAGGGGGACTGTCTTCCACTGCTCATGAATTGTCTCTGTTTCCGGTGAGATCTTTTTTTAATTCCTGTGTGTTTGATTTGACACTCTATCTTTCATTTTAGAGAATTCCCTCAAATACCTGCTGTCCCACTTATATTTAACAATTGTTGAGAAATTTTGAAGCTTCATTTTTATCTAATCAAAAGGTGAACTGGGCAATTTGTCATAGAACACTCAATTTGGGGAACTATTTTCCTGTAGATGTTGTTTTTCCTGAAGAGAATCCTCCAGTAGCCACTGAAGGGCAGTTATTGGGCAATTAGTATTCTGGGGTGTAGCTAAAGGACTACACCCCAGGGACTTAGAGGGACTAAAGACCTCTAACTTAATTAAATAGACTTTTAGTTAATATTTCTATGTCTAGCATTTGTTCAATCTTTCCCTTCACCAGTGACAAGTATTCTCAGGTCTTGAAATGCTCTCATTCAAATTCTCCATTCCTTTGTTCCACAAATACTTATTGGGACCTATGACATATCAAGTTTAAATAAAAACAAAAATTCCTTCCTATGTGGAGTTTTATTCCAGCAGATAGAAGCATTTAATAAGCAACAAACATCATAATTTATGCTATAGTATTTTTCAGGATGGTATTATAATAAATTTATTGAATAACCATTACATAGTAGGAATGTGTTATCAATGTTATGAAAAATGAGCAGAATAACAGGAATTAGGAGAATAGAATGTGGGCAGGATGTGTAATTTTAGTGAGATTTCCAGGGAGGCCCTCATTAAGAAGGGATTTTGGCAGTTTTAGATAGTTTTATGTGTCCCAAAAAGAGAAGGATGATGTTTGTGCACTAACCTATTCCTCTAGGTGTGATACACTTTGATTGCATTAAACTCAGCTGGGGAGCCTTTGATTGGGTTATTTTATGAGATTGTTTAGGGCAGGGGTTCTTAACCTTTTTTGTTCCACAGACCTCTTTGCCAGTCAGGTGAAAGCCACAGACGCCTTACTATGTCCACACTATACTGTTTATTATTTAATAAATACATCACACCTGCACCAACACGTCCCCACAAGAATGTTTTTTGGAATTTAAATTCAAGCTCATTGACCCCTTGTAAAGAACCCTTGCTTTAGGGCTTTTGATTAAACTACATCAGTGAGTGTGACTCAAGTTGAGTCTCTACCCTCTTGCTGGGTCTGATATAGATGGACACTCACTCAGACACAGGAAGAGAGAGCTCTCATTTTTGATCCTGCCAGGTGACAGAAAGGAGAAGGTTAAAACAGCGGAGGCCCTGGGGAGAGATGAGACATTTTCCTCATAGCTTACAGCTGAATTTGGGAAGATAGCAGAATAGCTGGGCCTGAGAGAGGAAGCCCAGAAGGGAAGGAGAGACCAGGCAGAGATCACCCTCCATCTTGCTTCAACACATGGCAGCTGACTTTGGTGAGAAAGCATCTCTTATGGTGCCTTGAGTTGGGCTTTTAATGCTTAAAACTGTAAGCTTTTACCCCCCAAAAAATCCCCATTATAAAAGTGAACAGATTACTTTTACTTTGTATCTGTATCCCTTTGCCAAACAAGACAGGGATGGTAGAGAAAACACTTGAAGGAGGTGAAGGAATTAGTCCTGCAAATATATGAGAAAAAGTATTCCAATTATATAGGCCTGAGGAGGGGAACATTCCTGGCATGGTCATGGAAAAGAAAAAAAAAACAAAACCATTGTGGAGGTACCCCATTTAGAAAATGAGAGCTTAGGGTGAGATGGAGTGCAGAGGGGGAAATGGAATCAGGTTGGATAGAAACCTACTGGTTATTTTTTCTTAGAGAAGTTGTGGGATTATAAACAATAATGCATAAAAGACAGGATTTCCATATACCACCCCACTATCAACCCCCTGCATTGGTGTGGTATGTTTGTCACAATTTATGAAAGCACATTAAAAAAATTGTACTTTTAGTTTTAGTCCATGATTTAACTTAGGGTTCACTGTTTGGGTAGTATAGGCCCATGGATATTTTTAGCAAAAATATTCTATTGCCATGTATACAACCTAACATTTCCCCTTTTAAGGGGAAATGTGTTTAAGAGCTCTTAATTACATTCACAGTGTTGTGCTACCACAACTACCATCCATTACCAAAACATTTCCATTGTTCCAAATAGGAACTTCTGTACAGTTTAAGTCTTAACTCCCCATTTAAGACTTTAACATCCCCAAAATACTTACTGGGTATCTTAAGGAATTTGGATTTTATTCTGAATGAGATGGAAAGTCAATGGAGAGTTTTGATGTTATTGTATGACTTATTTTAAAAACATGTCTTTGGCTTCTGTGTTGTGAATAGATTATATGGACTGATGTTGGAAGCAGGGGAACAGACTGAATCTCATGCAGGAATCCAGTGGAGATGATGGTGGTCAGGAATAGTATGGTACCATGGAGATGGTAAGAGGCTTATACTTGCTTAATATAATACCACAATTTCTCTTGAAAATGTATATCACTTTTCAGACAAGTCCTTTTTGATACAATGACTTTTTTCTACCCTGAAACATGTTAAATATATATAATAAGTAAAACTTGACTACAGTGTTTTAGGCAAAGATAGATGCATTATTTGCATGGCATAATAGCTTCTTCTCAGAAAATATGATATGTGATGTAAAACACATAGAAATTGTTCTCTATGTTTGAATGAACCCAAAATATTTTATGCACAAGTGAAAGGGTAATGCAGTCCCTATATGACTCTTCAGTGTGTGGTGTTCCTGAGATATTTCTCCATAGTTTGAAGAGTTATCTTGAAAACCCAAGGAGGTTGAAAACTTGGTGGAGGAAATAGGGTAAAAAAGGAAAAAGGAATGAATACAATAAAAACTCATAAGTGTACAATTCAGAAGTATTAAATTCATAATGTTATATTACCATCACTACCAACCATTACCAAAATTTTTCATCACGTCAAACACAAACTCCATACCCATTAAGCAATACCTCTCCGTTCCCCTCCCCCCAACAGGCCCTGATAACCTCTAATCAACTTTCTGCCTGTATGTATTAGTTGAGTCTAGATATTCATGTAAGTGGAATCATAGAATATTTGTCCTTTGTAGCTGGTTATTTCTTTCAGCATAATAGTTTCATTCATCTGTGTTGTGGCATGTATCAGCGTTTCATTCCTTTTTTTGACTGAATATTATTCCATTGAATATGTACATACATATATACATATATGTATATATATATACCATGTTCCATTTATCCTTTCATCCTTTGATGGACAGTTGGGTTGTTTCCACCATTGGGTTATTTTAAATAATGCTTATATGAATATTCACGTATAAGAATCTGTTAGGGACTCTGTTTTCTTTTCTTTTGAGTATATACCTAGAAGAATGACTGAAGGTTATACGGTAATTCTATGTTTAAATTTTTAAGAAATTACCAAATTGTTTTACACAAAGGCTGCACATTTTTACCCTTCCAGTCACATTATTCTTAAGCATTTTTTTCTTTTGTATACATAAAAGTCATAGAACAAAATGGTCATTTAAAAAGTAATTATAAAGTAAAGACACATATAATTGAAAATATTGCCAATATCTCAAATCCATCCCAATGGACTTTACTTTTCCCAGAAATTATCACACAACTGACATCATAGGAATTGCATTGTCATCACCATCAATTACCAAAACTTAAACACCATCCCACATAGAAACTCTGTACATTTTAACCATTGACTCCCTATTCCCTACCTCCACCCTGGCACATGTAATTTGAATTACATTCTAAATTCTGATTCTATGACTTTGCTTACTTTACTTATTTCATATCAATGAGATCATACAATATTTGCCCCTTTGTGTTTGGTTTATTTCACTCAATATGATGTCTTCAGGGTCCATCCCTGTTGTTGCCTGTATCAGAACTTCATTCCCATTTGTGGCTGAATAATATTCCATTTTGTATATATACCACATATTGTTTATCCATTCTTCAGTTAATTTGGGGTCCTTCCATCATTTGTAATTGTGAATCATGCCACTAAGAACATGGATGTGCAAATACCTGTTTGCATCCCTGCTTTCAGTTGTTTTGGCTATACACCATGAGTGTGATTGCCAGGTCAAATGGTAATTCTATACTTAAATTTCTGATGAATTGTCAAATGACTTCCACATGGCACTATTTTACATTCCTACCAATAATGAATGAGTGTTCTTATTTCTGCATATCCTCTCCAACACTTTTAATTTTCAGATTTTGAAATAGTAGCCATTGTAGTCAGTGTGAAATGGTATCTTGTGTTTTTTAATTTGCATTTCCCTAATGGCTAATTGTCTTCAATGCTGAGCATCTTTTCATGTGCTTTTCTGTCATTTGTATATTGTGTTTGGAGAAAAGTTTGTTCAAGTTTTTTGCCCATTTTTTTAAATGGTGTGGTGATTTGGAGCTATATATACCCCACAAAAATGTTCTTAAACTTAATTCTTGTAATACCAGGAAATTGCTCTTTTGGCTCACTAGTTACTGCTACCCAACACCCACTCTCAAAATAGGCAGCAGTCGGATACAGCAACTGTAGCTTGCTTATGCCAGAGAGAGAGACATATAAAACCTGGTTCCCCAAGATTGAAAGGTGTACAGCACAGGCCCAAAGCTTCCCACTGCTTTTGATTAGCTACTTTAGATCACGAGGGCCACTGCCTGAGGGAAGTCATTGTTCCAATGCCTCCTCTCCCCAAACAAAGGTGGCAGAGGAGACCTAAAGAAAGACTGCTTCCGCAGAGCTGCAGAAGACAGTTGGACTACATTGGCTAGAAAGGTGCCAAGTCAAGAAAGTCCAGCTTTGGGGAGCCATGGAAGAAGCTCCTGGCAAACTTTTTGGCCCCTACCTGATCCTCTACCCTAAAAGCTCCTCTGGTCAGTGCTGATTTTGTGGTTCCTGGCCTTGATCTGGCTGGAAAAGAATTACTTAGGAAACTCCTATCCAGCATGTCCCTCCTCCCAGAATTTGTCCTACAGGCAAAAGCAACTTGAGACAACTAAAGCAGTGTAAAAATCAATTGAGGCAGGCAGCCTGGGGTAAAGAGTTACCTGTTTTAAATCCTACAGTGGAACATTGGGGAAGGAAGAAAATCTGTCTCCTGGAACGTCCAAGGAATATTCAAATGCTTGTAAACAGAGGAACTCCTAAGGAAAGGGGAAAAAATCCAGAAACAGCAATGAAGACCAGACTTCTCTGGACATACGAAAGAGTTTTTAAAAAATGTTATTCAATATGTTCAAGAAGATGAAGGAAAATACAGAGAAAGAACTAAGGATAAAATGTTTATAAAGAACCAAACAGAACTACTGGAGTTGAAGACCACAGTAATTAAAGTGCAAATTTCTGAGGAGGGTCTCAAAGCAGATTGGAGCTGGCAGAAGAAAGAATTCATGAATTTGAAGACAGAAAATTAATGAGTAAGACTGATGACAGAATGATGAATTATAAAAAGGGAAAATAGCCTAAGAGTCCTGTGGGAAATCATTAAGTGTACCAGTATACACATTATGAAATTCCCAGGAGTAGAAGAAAGAGAGAAAGAGCCAGAATGAATATTCAAATATATAATGACAGAAAACATCCCAAACTTAGCAAAAGATATGAATATACATATCCAAGATGACAAGGGAACAGCAATCAATATAAACATGAAGAGAAATGTGTCCTCTCACATTCTAATCAAACTGTTGAATGCCAAAGACATGTAGAGAGTTCTGAAAGCTGCAAGACAAAAACAACACATTGTGAAAAAGGGAGCTCCAATTGGAGTCATTTCTCATAAGAAACCATGGAAGCAAGAAGACAGTTGGTTGAAATAATTAAAGTGCTGAGAGAAAACAACTGCCAACAAAGAATTTTATATTTGGAATCCAAGACTTTCTTTCAAAAATGAAGGAAAGATTATGATGTTCTCTGATAAACAAAACCTGAGGAACTTTATCACCACTAGAATTGCTAAAGGGAGTTATATAGACTAAAAGGAAAGGAAACTAGACAGTAGTTCAAAGTGGCATAAAGACATAAAGTCATCAGAAAAGCAAACCATAAGGATAATTATAAATGAGAGTATTATTTTATTGTATTTTTTAGTATGTAACTCCTCTTTTCATACACTAAAGGTATTAAAATGCAAATGTAAAGAAAATAATGATAAATCTATGGTTTTTATTTAAAAATGTACAATGATATAAGTTGTAACAAGTACAAAAAAAGGTAGGTGAATGGCGAGGTGTAGGAACACTATCTGTATGCTATGGAAGTCAGATTGGTATCAAATTAAATATGACTGTTACATATTTAGGATGCTAAATTTTAACTCACGGTAACCATAGAAAAATACATGAAAAATAAACCGAAAAAGAAATGAGAAGATACTTATTATGGTATAATACAAAAAAATCAAATGAATATGATATTCATATATGAATTTGGACGTTAATGGAAGAATTGAGGGACAAAATAGGCATAAGACATACAAAGATTAAATAGCAAAATGGCAGAAGAAAGTCCTGCATTATCAGTAGTTACTTTAAATGTAAATGGATTAAACTCTCCAGTCAATAGGCAGAGATTGGCAGAATGGATAAAATAGTCTGTCCCAACCATATGCTGTTTACCAAAGACTCACCTTATAACTAAAAGATATAAGTGGGTTGGAAGTGAAAGGATAAAAAAACACCACACAAGTGTAAAACAAAAGAGAACTGAAGTAACTATAATAATATGATAAAATAGATTTTAAGTGTAAAACTGTTACCAGAGACAAAGATGGCTATTATATGCAGATAAAGGTGTCAACTTAGCAAGAAGATACAAAAATAATGAATATATATGCGCCTAACAGCAAGGCACCAAAATATATGAAGGAAATGCAGATTTGAAGGGAGAAATGATGGTTCTACCTTAAGAGTAGTAGCTTTTAACACACCACTTTCAATAATGGGTAGAATATTTTGACAAAAGATCAGTAAGGAAATAGAAAACTTGAACAATACTCTAAATCAACTATATCTACTGGGCATATATCGAACACGTCACCCAACACAATATACATTATTCTCAAGTGCACAGGGATCATTTTTGAGGATAGACCATGTATTATGTCACAAAACAAGTCTCAATGAATCTAAAATACTGAAAGTATAGAATGTTCCTTCTCTTACCGCAATGAAATGAAGCTAGAAATCAATAACAGAGGTAGAAACGGAAAATTCAAAAATATGTGGAAATTAAACAATGTGCTATTCAACAACCAATAGGTGAAAGAGGAAATAACAATGGAAATTAAGAAATATCTGAAGGTAAAAGAAAATGAAAATCAAATGTATCAAAACTTAAGAGATTCAGCAAATGTAGTGCTGAGAGAAAATTATGTCTCTGAATACTAACGTTAAAAAAGAAGAAAGAGGGATTGTGGCTGAAAGGGATAGTCTGGGGATGTAAATCCCAATTGAAAGAAAGCTAGAAAATAATCTAGGGACTGAATAACGTAGAGAACTTGGAGGAGGATGAGGGTTGTGGTTAAGAATACAAATACAAGAATGTTCTATGAATTAGAACAAATGTACATCACTATTATGAGGTAGTAAGAATATAGTGATACAAGGTAAAAATACAATTAATGTAACTTATTTACTATAGTTAGCAATATTGTAAAATTCTTGCACCAATGTCAAAGAAGGTGCTGTATCAATGCTAAGGGTCAACAATGGGGAGTATGGGATTTTTTCTTTTGGACTAAGGAAAAAGTCAAAGGTTTACTGGGGCAATGATTGTACAACACTGTGATGAAAGTGAGAGTCACTGAGTCATACACTTTGGATAGAATATACAAGCATGGGACTGTATAACACAGTGAATCATGTGGTGGAAGATGGATTGTGGTTAACAGTACAAATGAGGGTGTTCTCTCATGACTGATAACAAATGTACAATACTAATGCAGTGTTAATAATAGCAGGTGTATGGAAAAAATACACCAAAGGTACACTATGGGCCATAGGTAGCGGTAATAGTCTAATCATGTTCTTTCAAAATCTGTAACAAATGTTCCACAACTGTGTAAGTTGTTGGTGGATTGGTGATGTATGGGAATTCTAGACATAATGCATAATTGTTTTGTAAGCTCAAAACTTCTCTAAAAAAAATTTAAAAAAAGAAGAAAGATTTCACAGTAGAGCGCTATCCTCAAAACTGGAAGATAGTAAAAGAAGGACAAACTAAACCCAAAAGGAATAGAAGGTAGGAAATAACAAAGCTTGAAATGGAGATAAATTAAATGGAGAATCAAAAAACAATATCATCATTAACCAAAAAAAAAAAAAAAAAATCAATAAATTTGACAATCTTTAGCTAGACTGACAAAGAAAAATGAGATAGGGAAAAACTAACTAAAATCAGAAATGACATTATTTCTGTCCCTTTTTATTACCCCACTGAAATACAAAGGTGTGAAAAACTGCACACCAACAAATTAGATAAGCTAGATGTGATGGACAAGTTCCTAGCAACACGCAAACTACCTAGATTGACTCAAGAAGATATAGAAGATGTCAACTAATCTTTAACTAGTAAAAGAGATGAGTCATCAAAAACTTCCTAACAACGAAAAGCCTAGGGCCATATTACTTCACAAGAGAATTTTACCAAACATTCCCAGAAAAGTTACGACCAATCCAGTTCAAACTTTTCCAAAACTTGGAAGAGGAGTCTAATGGTTTGAAGCTGTATGTACCCCAGAAAATATGTTCTTCATGTTAATCCATTCCTTGGGGGTGGACCTATTATAAGTAGGATCTTGGTGAGTAGGATCTTAAGTTATGATGTGACTCACCTCATTCAGGGTGGATCTTAATCCTCTTACTGGTATCCTTTAGAGGAGAATGAAATTCAGCCAGTGAGAAAGTGATGGAATCAAGAAGCCAGAAGCAAGGACATCTGATAGAGAAGGGAGATACCAGCAGGCATATCTTCCTCCAGCTTTTCCCTGGTTGCTGTACAGTGTTCCACTGGACTCCAGAATTTTGAAATAGTTGTTTCTAACAGTTCTTCACTGTTTAATAGTCAGTTGTTCTGATTGAGGGATTGATTCCTGGAGCTCTCTATTCCACCATCTTCCCACAATTCTCCCATATGCATGTATTCTTGCATGGGAAATTTTGTGCGAATATATGAGTCAACATTCTTCTTTTTTCATTATAGCAATTACTGAGTTAATGGACTATTGCAGGCAACAATGGTGGGTTCAAACATACATTAAAATAAAGAAAGATTTTATTGAGATGAAAAAATATTCTCATCTCAGTAAAGTGGGGAGGTCTTGTAGGTACAAGTGTGTTAATCATTTCATTTAAAGAGTAAACAGGTCAAGGAAGGACTGACTCATCAGTTACAACTTCTAAGAAGCAGAGAAAGAAGTTGTCCCAGAGAGACCAGAAGGATGTGAAAGTTTAAGTCAAATAAAAAAGAATTTTTAAGAGTCCAATATATGTAGAGAGGTTAGCATGTTTTTCTAAGTGAACTAAATTAAAATTCATGAAAATATTAAAGGAACAAAATAAAATGTAGTATGACTGGACCAAATATTTATAGTAGAGATGAGAAGACAGAAAACTGTTTGAATTGATCAAGTAATGAAGGGTCCTATATGCCAGATAAGGTGTTGGAACAGTACCAAATGGGAAGCAGAAGTCTTGGGGTAGTTAAGTAGATTTGTATTGTAGAAGTATGACCTTGGAGAATGTTTTCATTCATCAAACCTGCCCCTCCTGTCACTGTCTAGGCAGGGGACAACAGCTGAGTAACTTCTCTTCCCTGGGATCACTAGATTACCCACATCTGATGTCAGGTCCAAACTGAGAAACTAATTGGACATGAGATTTGCTGATAACTGATTGCCTGACATTTGGATGCATGTTGTTAAGAAAGCAGAGGTAATGACTTGAGGATAACCCATAAATTATGATAATACATGTTTGTTAAAATTTTCAAATGTGAAATTCATTAAAGAATTAAAAAAAAAATGTTCCATGGTGATTTTTATTCCCAATCAATAGTACCACCAGCCACTCTGTTGTATCTCATATTAGGCAATGTATTAGTCAGCCAAAAGAGTGCTGATGCAATGTACCAGAACTCTGTTGGCTTTTTAAAAGAGTATTTATTTGGGGGTAGAAGCTTAAATTCACCAGGGCCTAAAGAGTCCAACTCAAGGTACCATAAAAGATACTTTCTCACCCAAAGTCATTTGCCACATGTTGAAGCAAGATGACAGATGTCTAAGAGGGTTCAGCCTCCCTTCTTCTTAAGACTCCATGGTCCCAACTTCTTCTGATCTCATCTGTAGGCTGTCATAAGGCCCATTTCTCTCCCTGGGGCTTGTTTCTTTCCCAGTTCAGGTGCTCTGTTGTCTTTACAGGGTCAGCTGTAGACCATCAGGCTCATCTCCTTCCTGGGGCCTCTGCCTGTCTAATGAGCTGTCTCTCTTCCTCTGCTGTGTCTTTTTCTGTGTGAGTGTCTGCCCACCAAGGGGATGGGTGTTCAATACCCTACTTACATGACTAAATCAAAGCCCTAACCTCAATTTAACCAAGGAAATATAACCTTTACATTTATTATAATCAAAGGGTATTATGTCCAGAGGAACTGACCAGTTTACAAACCTAGACTATATCTCTTTTTGGAATTCATAAAAAATATTGAAATGCTATAGGCAATATAAAAATAAAAAACAAGCTATGTCTTTAGAGTTGAGAAAGTTCAGGGAACGCTAAACAAATATAGGGCTAATGTAATGACCTGGATGTTGAAGGAGGTATGGAATTTAGACTTATAAAAACTCTATGTTATTTCAACATGTCAACTAATGTTGATGTAGTGAAAAGAATGCCAGACTCAGAAAATGTGCCTTGGGTTTTATTCTTAATACTTCCTATAAGTATAAAATCCTTACATTTATTTTTGACTCATTTTACTCTTTATTTAATGAGATACTGGCATTAGAACATAAGATATCTTCTTTCTGCTTAAAACTTGCAATTACCATTGGAAATTGAAGAGTTAATAAGGTGTGAGCATATATGAGATTTATTTAGGTGTTATTTTTAATTTTGGGGACTTGTTATGAAGGATAAAAAATATAAACTTATTGAAGGTCACATTGATGATGGGCCTAAGGTTGCTAACTTGTATAAATTTGGTTGATGATAATTCCATTTACTTTTAGAAGAAACATAATAGTGAAAGCAAGGGCTTAGATTTGAACAAATGCTTAGATTTGAGCATTTGGGGTGTTTCTTCAAGTGGAGATATCCATTTGAATATGAGGATCTGGTCCTCACTAGAGGAGTGTATTCATAATTAATTTAGTGATTAGCAGATGGGTTCACTTAGGGAGAAATTAAATTGTGGTAAGAGATAAGGATGCTGGATTTATGTTTGAGTAATCCAACACTTAAAGGTTTGGCAGAAAAGAATAAGATTACAAAAGAGAGTAAATCTAAACATAGCTCTAGATGATCTGACTATGAAATTTCTTTGCACCAAGAAATAAAGATGTTGCTAGTTATAGGGAGTTAACATGATGCAGATAATCCAAGTTACAGGTGGAAGGATTAGCTTTAAAGGGGATGAGAGAAATGTTCTTTCTTGTAACTGGAGGGAAGGAGGAAGGAGACGACACAGACAAGCTGCTTATTTTTTATGTTGGGAAGCCTGATGGCTTCCTTTACAAAGTAGGAAGTCCCAGAATGATGCTGTATCAAATGAGCAATCCTCCACATTAGGGAAATATGTATATCCATTGTCCCTGATTGATCCCCTGAAGTTAGTTACTTCTTCTGCTAATTGCCTGCTGGGGATACAGGCTACCATAGAAGATTTAGTAAATGTGAATAAACATGAGCTTGCCATAAAGGGATCCTGCCCAGTTCCAGATCCCCTTTACTCCCAAATCTCATTATAACTAAAACAGTTTCTTAAGGCATTGTTCCTTTGAGAAATATGAGTCTTTAAAGACATTGTTCTGAAGCTAAGTTCCCTGGTGGGTCAGGACCAGGTTTGACACAGAAACACAAAGCTAAGAAAATGCTATATAATGTGCTTTCTGAAGATGTGGAAACTACCAACACATTTATATAGCCTTGTAGTAAGACTTCAGTTGAATTTAGCATTACTTGAGTGCACTTTTATCTTGAGTGGATTTATAAAAGTTCTTGAGATAGCAGCCTTATAGTTTCTGTCACTGCTGGACTTGTTTGGTCATTAATGTAACATGAAATGTTGCATGAGAAAGTTAAACTATTTGGATTTCAGGTCATTTTTCCCTCAATTATGGGAATGTGGTAGTTTTCTGTTGCTATTCCTAAGTGCAAGGTAGTGTTTTGCAACTAATTAGTATAATTGATTCATGTTTTCAATTTAAATCATCTCTTACAGGAATAACATAGAGATGATAGATGGTAGATGATTAGATAGATAGATAGATAGATAGATAGATAGATAGATATAACTAAATAGATATAGAAATCTAGGTCCATAGAGAACAGATGATAAATATATAGATACATAGATACATAAATAGTTGCATAAATATTTTCATCAATAGATACATAGGTATATAAAACCAACACCTTGGAGTTCTCAATTCAATGTGATATCAGTCTTCTGTAAAAAGTTTCTTATGAGAATTACCATACAGTTATACAACTCAAGCTCTTTGTCATTGTAAGCCTTTGAACTCTGGACTCTCTGCAATCTCAAATGGAGGAATATGTAAGTGCCATATCACTAAAATGAATTATTAGGTTTGATTTATTGAGAAAGAATAAAATGTTTTCCAGAGCATCATTCATTATTTCCTTTATTAACATTGTGATCTCATTAGTCGGTTTCCTCAGAGAGATGTGATTGCATTTTATTTATTTATTTATTTTTTTAAAGATTTTATTTATTTATTCATTTATCCCCCCCTTGCTGCTTGTGCTCGCTGGGTCAGCCAACCACGCCGTGCGGGCGGGCTTGCCTTCACCAGGAGGCCCCGGGAACCGAACCCGGGGCCTCCCATATGGTAAACGGGAGCCCTACTGATTGAGCCACAGCTGCTTCCCGTGATTGCATTTTATATGCTTACAGGGGTCAGCAAGTTGAGGGATGGGAAAGCATCAATCAGAATGTGCACCAGAGAGGATAGTTGCTTATATATCAAATCAAGCCTTTCAGTGCTCAGGTGGGAAACTTTAAAACACATGAGCAGATACCGAGAATTCTAAAACCATCGGTCTTGTACTTTCACCAAAAGGCAAGATACACGCGGAGGAACAACATCTGGAAACTGGAGTAGACCAGAAAAAACATCGGTCTTATAAGACATGGTCATGGATTTCCAGCCTGTTCCAAGGCTTTCAACAGGCAGGTGGCTTGAGAACTGAGCAAGGTTTGAGTGTCACAAAAGTAAAGGTAGCATATCTTCTATCCAGAAAGACCCAAGAGAGAGTCTGGCTGTGGGAAATAGGCCAACTAAAATGCATTAGTTTACTCAGCAAACATTTATCATTTCCTATGCTTTAAACTCCATATAAATTACATATACTAAAATCTGTAAAACATGACCCTTCACTTTAAGAAGAAGCTTACGGTTTATTAGAAATGTGTAAATGTAAAAATTTAGGTCAGTGGCATCTAATAGTTTCTATAATAGAAGTAAGTTCAGGATACAGGATGGATTTATCAGATAAGAATTGGTAAATCTACCTAGTTGGGGTGTGGGACATGTGATAGCTGATCAGAGTCAAGGAAGACTTTATACAAAAGTGACCAGCATCGAGTCTTGAAAAGGGAGCAGAGGCTTTTCATGTGATGGGAGTTGTGGGACAATATCCTTTGATAAGAAGAAGCCTAAGAAAATGTAAGATTGAGTGAAAGGACAAATAGGGGGAATGCAAACCATTCAGAATGGCAGCATGGTATATTAGATATGTGGGGGAAGGCGGTGGATGTAGGGAGGGCATAAACCATTACAAGGATGGTGTTCAAAGCCTTGTTGATAGTGCACATTTTTATTGTATATACCAGGAATGATTCAAAGGGAAATGTCATATTTGAGATATATATATAACTCTGGCTGCTGTGTGGGGCTTAATTAGAATGAACATTAGGACAAAGAGCATGGACTTCTATGATATCAAACCTTGATCCTTTAGCGTTTTTTTTCTTCCTTCCTTTCATCCTCCCTCCCTCCCTCTCTCCCTCCCTCCCCCTGTCTTATTTTTTTCCTTCTTTTGTTCTTTCCTTCTTTCCCCAAAGCACTCTACACAATCTGGTAAGATATTGTGAAACATGAATTGCATATGTCCCACCTATATTCAAAGACCATAATCTTTTTTGAGTCTTTGGCTGAATTTCAAAGTACTTCACTATCTAAACTATAGAATTAAAGAATCTTTACTACCTCTCCCTTCACAAACACACAAACTTACTGTTATTCTAAGAGAAACCTCATTTTTAGTATTTCTCATCCAGTTTTTCCTCTATTTAAACTCTCTTTCTTATCTGCTATTGATTTAGCTTTGTTGGAAAGCTGAGCATGCTTGGATTTGCTCTCTGAATGTGGTTGTGATCATTCATTTCTATGAAGTTACATATATCTATAATTTTTGCATTTACTATTCATGTTTAGTGCACATATTGTCAACTCTAGGGACAAACGGGCATTGAAATCTGTAAAAAATAGAGGAAAGCTTTTGGGGTCAGAATGAAGATAGCATAAACATGCCATGCAACCTCCAACGGGGGTAATTACACCTTATCTGGCTCTGCAGGGAATACAAATATGCACAATACATACAATCAGCTTATTTAAAGCCTAAGCTATTATTTCAAAACCAACAGAAGGGAATGTCATTTGACTAACATTTCTATAGGGGAGGGTGAAACAAATTTTGAATTGGAAAAATTGGTAAGTTTCCAAAAATGTTTCAGAATGAAACATTCTGTCATGTTACATTTTCCTAGGTTTTCATCTGGAGGAATGGAATCATATTTTTCATCATACTCCTTTTTCCATTTAAAAGTCAGTATTCAATTAATTGTGTTATGTTGGTCATTATTAGTCTATTCACAATATATAACCCTGGTGTATAATGCATTCACTTCTCAGAAGAACTTTTGAAATATCCAATATTTGAAATCTTGACATCAGTGTCTTCCCCAACCACTGTGTACCACTGCCATATCAATATTTCCAAAATGGAATTAGAAAATGTCACTCTTTAATTCTACTCAAAAGCCTGTAGCTACATTTCAATGCTTCCACTTCAAAGACAAATACTTTATTTCACTCAATTATCTCTACAATTTGGCTCCAAATACCATTTTTTGGGCATACCATCAAAACTGACCTTTCTGCAAATTAATTTAATCCACATAATTTCTCCCAATGACCAACTGACTATAAATATACTTCACCTTTCAAATAAGCATTTGTCCTTGTAGCCAAAAATTCTTGTCATGTTGAAATTTAAGGACTTTAAAAAGACTTATCAATGATCTTTAAAAACAAATTGTATATTTCTAAGGAGAATTTAATAAATCTGTAGCTTTTATTAATGTTGTATATTCTGTTTAATAGATTTTTGTTTTATGTTGAATATTAATGACTTGAAAACAGTTGGTTTAAATAATATTGATTCTAAATGTACTTTTAAAACAATTTCATTTTTGACAGTTCAATCATTGAGTGAACATGTATGACATATGTTGAATTTCTTATATATTTTCCTTTCTCAAACACATTTCCTTTCTTCTAGTCATTACTATATGTCCCACAGGCAAAAACAATCTTCTTCTCTCCTATTGCATTACAATATTATGCATTTTAAAAGGCTTTGTTTTAGTTTCAACCAGAAAACCTTCCCCAGTCTCCACATTTCAAACAATTTCTTTCTCATCTGTCATTTTGCAAAACTGCTTTGCAAAGTATTTACTTTGGTTCATCCTTAGAACATAATTTTTATCTTTTCTTTTTAAAATTTAGATTATTCATTATGTACCTATTCAATTTTGTTTTCATCTCCAGATATGCTGTTAGAGAGATGACTATCTTATCCTGTTAAAGCAGTGCATAAAGAGATTCTAAATGTGTTTGTGTAGTGGTGGTAAGATAGGAAGATTTCCTATCCTCATTTGTGCCTAGGATGAAACCTGAATGTATTAGACTTTGTATGCAGATTTGGGTCAACAGTTAAAAACCATGAATATGGTGTTTTCTTTTTTATTTTGAAGGGCACTTATTTTCAGCAGTAAATGGTGGCCCATTTCTAAATATTCAAGGGAATATCCACTTTGACAGGATTTTATAATCAGTTCCCAGAATACCCTGAATTGAAATTATTCATGATTTTCTAAGAAGAGGCATTAGACTGGATGGTATATGGACAACATTAAGGGCAAAAATGAGTAGGTTGGATAAGTGGGTCTCCATGTTCTTTCAGTTCTTATATTTTTTGATTCTCAGATCTGTTTCAAACATCTCATTTTTCTCTTAGCAGGTGATGTTCCCTGTAGAGGTATAGGAAGGTCCAATGACAGTTCTGTGGTGGATTTCATACTTCTGGGCTTCTCAGACCACCCTCACCTAGAGGCTGTGCTCTTTGTATTTGTCCTTTTCTTCTATCTCCTGACCCTTGTGGGAAACATCATCATTGTGGTTGTCTCATACCTGGATCCTCAATTCCACACCCCCATGTACTTTTTCCTAAGTAATCTTTCCTTCCTGGACCTCTGTGTCACCACTCGCCTTGCCCCTCAGACCCTAGTTAGCCTGTGAGGACCAAAGAATACCATCATTTATGGAGGTTATGTGGTCCAACTCTATATCTCTCTAGCCCTGGGCTCTACAGAGTGCATCCTTTTGGCTGTGATGGCCTTTGATCACTATGTTGCTGTCTGTAAACCCTTACACTAGGTAGCCATCATGAATACACAGCTATGTCAGTAGCTGGCATCCATCTTCTGGATAAGTGGTTTGGCCAATTCTTTGATTCAAGCTACCTTCACCTTGCAGTTGCCTCTCTGTGGCAACCACAGGTTGGATCATTTTATTTGTGAAGTACCAGCTCTCCTCAAATTAACTTGTGTGGACACTACCATTAATGAATTAGTGTTTTTAGTGGTTAGTGTCCCATACCTCCTAATTTCTCAAGCATTCATCCTTATCTCCTATGGCTTCATAACCCAAGCTGCTCTGAGGGTCAAATCAGTGGAGGCAAGGCATAAAGCCTGGAGCACCTGTTCTTCCCACCCCATTGTGGTGATCATGTTTTATGGTACCACCATCTACATGTATCTCCAGCCACATGCCACATGACAGTTATAGCCAGGACCTATGCAAGTTTATCTCTTTTCTATACCATGGTAACTCCCACCTTAAATCCTATCATCTACACTTTAAGGAATAGGGAGGTGAAGGAGGCGCTGAAGAAATTTTCTCAGGAAGACTGTTACCTCCGGATGTGATATGCAAGGAAGTGATTAAAAATCATGTGGTTTTATCCAACTTTTATTTAGATAAACTCATAGTTCTTAATTTATACCAATTGAGTTAGTGCTTCCTTATTTTATCTCATAAGGGCTTTTCCCTCTGTTATGTGTAAATAAGCAAATTGTATATATGTTTACTTAAGTCAGAACTTGAGACACAGAAAAGAGAGCTCTGAGTGGGTATAAGCTAGGATCCTTGCCAGCAATCTTTTATTTCTGGCACTCATTTTCCAACAGTTGAAAAAAATTAAATAGTTCCCAAGTGTTTGCTTAGGTAATGTTTTTTTTTTGGTTTTGTTTTGCAATTTCATTGAATTCTTCAAACTCCTCCCGGCCCTGTTTTCTGCCCAACAGCCATCTTATATTTACTTATAAAATCTCCCATTAAAGCTTCATGTTGTATAAGAAGAAATTTCTATATTTTACCTTAAACATGGTGGAAAAATATCTGCTCATAGTTCAGATTTATTGGCCAGTTGGATATCATATTAACTACTATTTCCCTTAACCCATTTATCATTAAGAATTCCTTCCAAGAAGGGTTAAGAGAAACAAAATGTACTAAGCTCATTATTTTACATAACTTAGTGAATGTCTCGGATTTTGTGATCTATAAGTCACTGATAGTGCATGGTAGATACAAGAATTTTAAGAGAGAAAATAATGAGATAATTTTATTCTAAGTCATTTAATACTTTAGGTGTATAAAAGTATTTGCAATTTAAAAACACCACTGTATACTTGAATAAGAATATTATTTAAGGATTTTAAAGAAATGTTGTTAGTTTAGGCCAAATATTATACAAATCCTCTCAGCAAATCAAGAAAATACTGCAGATGAGATGAGCTGGCTTCTGATTTTTTTTTTTTTTTTTTTTTTTTGGCAAGTGAACACACAGACCCCCCTTCATAGATACAGTGCCTATCTGGGTTGGCTACACCAAGAATTCTGTGTGTGTCTGTGTGTTATAGTCGCTGGAAAAGAACATGCTGAACTCAAAAGTATAAAATAAATAGCTAAAGAAAAATATTATTGGACTGAGAATTAATTCGGTCTTTGTTCCAAGTATATTCTCTCTTTTAAAAGAATTTGATGAGTTACTGAAACTGATTTGTGTGTGTGTGTGTGTAATTTACAACAAAGCAGTGATTTTCTCATAAATTAATTAAGGCTTTTCTGTTATCATATAGGCATGAACTAATGTGTATAACATGTTTTAGGTTGAAATATATTGATTTTATTGTTAAATGGGGAGAATAAAACATTGTTATAGCAAAAATGAGTACGTCATCACACTATTAATATAAAGCCCATAAAATCAGCTTTGAAAGAAATAAATACAAGCAACTTGAAACTTGCTTTATCAAAAGACAGGGTTGAACCTTTCACATTATCAATAGCTTATAATATGGAAGAATATTAATTACATAATTGGTTTATGGAAGATAATTCATGTTTACATTATTCAAAAGCAATGATATACAGAGTAAAAAGTCAGCACTAGGCTTACATGTGGTGTAACTGAGACCTACTCAACTAACTTAGGTTTTCCTTCCATGAAAAAGTCATGTTACTTATTATTTTATGTTTCTTGTTGATGTTAAAGATGATGCTGAATGTAACATAGTAAAGATATGAACAGTTGCCTCGAAATGAGAAGTAAAAGATTACAAGTCATACAATTTTTGTGTTGCAAGGAATTGCGATTAGATATAAATTGAAAGGATTTGAACCTTAATGCTTTTTTTCATTCTGACTAATGAACAGATAATTGGGGCTTTCACAACTATAATTCACTAATCTGTTCCAGAAATAATGAAATAGTGTACCTAATAGATTGTATTAAATCAGAATCAAAATATTTATTTTTAGAGCACTCATGTGACGGTGTAAACAATGTATTCAAAGCAGTGTTTGAAAGCACTGAGGTTTCTTTCTGTCCATGTCTATGTACTCAGGTGTCTTAATTCAGTGATATCTGATATTAGATATTATCAACTTAGATATTTAATTTAAAATCAGGTAGACATTATTACCCCAGTCTTGAAAATTCAAAAGGTTTAAGTGAGGATATATGTTTTTATTAAGAAGATCAAATTGTGGTACAAGTGTTTGCTTACTATGATTAAAATAAAATGTTCTATATAGTTGATAATATTTTTCACTTGTTGGGTTAAAATTGTGAAATGTTATTTGATCATTCTATAAATAGCATCTAAACATGTATTTTCAGCACACTACAGAACATGAATGACCACAATCATATTAGTTTTCCAAGATCTTCTGATTGAATATTTCAAACTTCTTGCATAAATATTTGAAATTTTATTGAGTTGGAGTGCAAACAAAGACTTTACTGGGAAATTTCTCCACATTTCTAGGTTTTTGACCAATCTGAATAATAAAAAATCTCTGGGAAAAAAAAATCTTTAATAATTACTCCCATGTCCAAAAACCTGTTAATTTAAATCATAATTGTCTGATTTAATAATAAGAAAGAATACAGGGTAAGTAGCTTAAACTGTTCTTCACTAAGCAAGTCATAGAACCCATGGTGAAGAAATGAGGTCACACTTCCTATTATTATAAAATTATTACTTCAGTTTCACTATTACATTTTTAAGATGACATGTCAGAAGCATAGATCTTGATAAAGGATAGAGGAGAAAATGTGAGGACACTGGGGTGTTGGAAGAGAAGAAGGGAGCATTGAAGTTCAGAGATTCTTGTTCCAGATAAGATGAAGTTGCAACATTCCCCTGTATCTCTTCCATTGAATACATCTATAAAATCTGGACAGAATAGGTAGAATAGCTCTATGAGGAGTCTGAAAATAAAATAGAAACAGGAAGATTGAAGGAGATCAGAATTTGAAATACCATCAGACCAATGATAAGTTTATCATTTTTGCCCCTCACGTCCTCCTATGCTTTGACCCCTGATATGGGCTCAAGCATGGAAGCCCAAAATATCTGCGAATCAGAAAAAATTCTAAAATTAGGATTTTATTTAAAAATTACCGTTTCCTAAAAGATAGACTAGAAGTACATTTTTTATGGTTGCTGCTAAGTTCAAGTAAAATCCCAAGCACAAGCAGATTCTGAAAGATGAAGAAAAGAAGGAACACCAGTTAGGAACCTCAAGACCTGGAGACTGACACAGTTGTGAGTTCCCAGGGTTACCATTTTGCCTCTTGTAACCCAGACTCAGTTCTGGAGAAACTAACAATCCAGAAACATGAAGAGATAGACAAAAAGGGCTCCAACAAAAGCCTTCTGTCTTTAGCTAAAAGACCAGGAAAGGGGAAGCATAACATAACAGAAAACTTTAGACAAAACTTTATTTACGCATATACCAAGAAAAATCCTGTGATCCCACTCAGCTTTGTCTGAAAAGGTTTAGTGAAGAACTTGGATTTCCACTTCATCCAGGCTGCAGTGGGACATCCCATTTTCCCCATTAAGGTGATGTCAGAGTAGGCCAGTAGGGTGCCAGGACTTTAAGCCTTACCTGTCTATCACCACAGCAGTGTCAATGGGGACCATGTAGGGCATCTTGACTTCCACTCCCACCTGGCTTTAATGAGGTTCCCCTCCAAGTCCTTGCTGCGGAGGTGTCAGAGGAGGCCTATGGGATATTCAGGACTTTCACCATAGTCCAATGGTAACAAGGCCACTGGCTTTGGTGTTAATGGAATCCATGTGGGAAAAAGAAGAAAGACACTGTGGCCCATTCCAGTCCAATTTGTGTTAGAAGAATCCCCATAGGGAGCTTGAAACCTCATCCTTGCCCAACAGTAATGGGGAACCCCTCCTCAACCCCTCTGTATCAACAAAGGTGAGGTAGGGAACTTGGAAATCCTCCCCTACATGACTCAGGATTGTATCTCACCCTCCTTACTCTGCCAGAGCAATTTAGAGGAGGGTAACTAAAAAAGAAGAACTGAATGAGATCCCAAGTCTCATAATATTGTAGCCAAAATTTCCAGGTTTTGGGTCTTCCAGGAAGATGGTGGATTCGAGAGGCAGAGAACTCATTCCTCTCCCAGAAAAATAACTAAAAGGCTGGCAGAAATGAACTGGAAAAATGTTCTAGGGTTAGGACACCAGGGCAAGGCTGGACACCACCCAGAAGAGAGAGTAACAAAGAAAAAGAAAAAGAATCTCAACAGGAACATTATGAGTAGAAGTTGCAGCTGCTGACACCCTTCCACCAACCTACAAGTAGACAATTTAGAATTCTCTGGCCTGGAGCCAGAAGCTACAGAAAAAGGGGGATGTAGGGATCCACCTCTCCAGGAAAGTGTAGAAAGAAGAGCACAACCTTAGGCTGATTTAGCTTTTGGCCAACAAATTTGGACTGCTGTGTTCCATGGGATCTTCCAGGCCAGGTGGGGCTGCACCATTGTTTGCCCTTGGATCCAGCAAGGGACTAAAGAGATCTGACCCTCTCAATCATCCTCCCTGCTGACAAGGACAAGTTGTGGAGGACACAGAATGGAGTGGAATTATTTCCTATCCAGTAAAAGGGAGAGGCTACTGGCCAATGTTAGAGGATAGCTTCTGAAGAAGTTTGATTTTCGAATCTCTGAATAGCCTTGAGGCAGGTACCTCTATCACAATGCTGTGGTCAAGGCTGCAGTGAAAACTTTCTGACCAGGGTTTGAAATGAGAAGGTTGCTATCTACTGGTGCATCAAGAAAGTGTGTGTGAGTAAAGAGGACTCTAATATAAAGCCAAGAACCATAAAACTACTAGAAGAAAATGTAGGGAAACATCTTCAAGATCATTTGGTAGATGATGGTTTCTTGGCTCTTACATCCAAGCACAAAGAGCTAAAGAAAAAGTAGATAAATTGGACTTCCTCAAAAGTAAACTCTTTTGCACCTCAAAGGTCATTGTCAAAAGGCTGAGAAAGCAGATGACTCAATGGAAGAAAATATTTGGCAATCACATATCTGAAATGCATTTAATATCCATGATCTATAAAGAGATGCTATAACTGAACAATAAAAGGACAAGTGACCTGATTAAAAAGTGGACAAAAGATTTGAATAGACATTTGTCCAAAGAAGAAATTCAAGTGGTAAAAAAATAAAAGCAACAAATGGAAAAATGTTCAACATCACTAGCAAGTAGGCAGATGCAAATCAGTTGCAATGAGATATCATATCACACCTATTAGAATGGCCACTATTAAAAAGTAAGAAAACTACAAGTGTTGGAAAGAATGTGGAGAGAAAGAAAAGCTTAATAACTGTGGGAATGTAGAATGTAGAATGACAAAGCCACTGTGGAGGACTGTGTACACTGATGTCTGCATACCAAACATCTGCACACCAATGTTCATAGTAGCATTATTCACAGTTGCCAAAAGATGCAAACAATACCGGTATCCATCAACTGAAGAATGGATCAACAAATTGTGGTGTATACATATGATGGAATATTATGCAGCTGTAATAAGAAATGAAGTCATGAAGCATAAGACCACATGGAGGAAAATGAAGGATATTATGTTGAGTGAAGCAAACCACAGAAGGACAAATACTGTAAGACTGTGCTATTATGAACTAAATATATTGTGTGAACTCATGAATTTAATAATTAGAATATAGGTACCAGAAAATAGATTGAGGGTAGAGAATGGAAAGCTGAGGGTTAATCTGTGCAGAATTGGTAAAAAGATTGTTTTTTTAAATTTCTTTTTCCTTATTTCTTTTATTTTTTTATTTTTTAAAAAATTATTGCAAGGTACTATGAATTTTATTCTTTAAATAGTGAAGTTTCACTTCAAATAGTGAAACTTTTACATTTTAAATGTACATTTTAAAATGTAAATATATATAGAAAAGATACATAGATTACATAAATGTTACACAAAAGATATAGGGATTCCTATATGCCCCACTCCCCACACCTCCCACACCCTCCCACATGAATATCCTTCATTAGTGTGGCACATTCATTGCAATTGATAAATGCATCCTGGGGCTTTGCCATCAAGCATGGACCATAGTTCACATTGTAGTCTACACTCTCTCCCACACAGTTCTGCATGTTATGTGATGATATAAAATGACCTATACCTGTCATTGTAATGTCACTCAGGACGATTCCCAAATCCCAAAAAAAGTCCCTGTATTACAACTGCTTTTCCCTCTCCCTGACCCCAGAGCCTCCAGGTGCCACTGGCTCCACATCAATGCTGTAATTACTTCCATTGCTAGAATGGCAGTATGTCTATAGAAGAATACCAGTTAATCCACCCTAGTCCATAGCTCTTCCCCCATTCTTGAGGATTCTGGGATGGTGATGTCCACTCCACCTCCAATTGAGGGGGCTTATATCCCATGGAGAAGATGGATGGGACTGTCCAGCCTGCAGCTGCAGACTCTCTCCATTCTCTGGGACAGCCATTGTCCATCATCATCTCCCTGTCAGTTGTCCTGAGTTAGTCCAATGAGCTGTAGAGTAGGTGTTGCAACTCTGCCGAGGTTTCGGCCCCACCTGGCACATGGACAGCCCAAAGATTCAAGTCTCTGGATGTACATCTACAAATTCCAGCACCAACTATAGATTTAAATACAAAGGACAGATTAACCATGTGCATGGAAGACATAACTGAGTCCAACTCTGTCACTCTCAGGAGCACAAACTCTAAAGTAGGGCCCAGTGGCAAGGCACAGCAAAGTCACACACAGACTGCAGGAGACTTTCATATACCCAACATCCTCCCCTTTTTCTTCTCCCCATATTAATACCTTTTTATATGTGGATGGTACCTTTGTTATAACCAATATACAAATAGTGAAACATAGCTACTAAATATGGTCAATGGTTTACATAATGGTTTACATTTTAGATCATACACTTTTATGAATTTTGATGATATTTACCATGTCCAGTGTCTATCACTGTAAGATTATGTAGAACATATCCACTGCCCACTAAATACCCCCTGCTCAACCGATTCTATTGCTCCCTCACCCTCCCCTCAGGCCCATGGTGACCCCCTGGCTTCACTCCTTGGATGACAAGATTCATAGTTACATGCAACAAGACTGAGGTCTTGACATACTGGTTTGTTTTCCCTTATTAGAAGCCACCCATGCCCTCGAGGGATTCCTGCCTATTTGTGAACAAATTAGTCTTCCCGAGGATGGGAGTCCAACTCCTTCCTGCTCATTATCTGGGTCTCCATCCACTGATACAACACATTGTAACAGAATAATCACTCACATACTCCCTAGAAGCCTGCCCCAGGTGTGCTCTGTCCTGAATGTCCCCCCATCCAACACTCTAAACCAGAAACTCTTCCTTGTCATATTGCCATAAGAGCATTCCCAACTTTGTACTTTCAACCACATACCCGCAAATCTCCAGTGTTCACTTGATCCTTCTCCCAGCCCTCCCCCTAAAAGACTGTTTTTTAATCTTTGGAAATGAGTATAAAAGGTGAAAGCACATCACAGTGTTTGTAACTTGCAGTGCTATTATATGTGTATGACAGTGGTTGAAATGAAAAGTGTAAAATCATGTATAATACCAGATGGAAAGCTAAAAAAATGTAGCATGGGACTGTATGGCATGTGAAATATGAATATGAGTAATATTGCATATGTAAGACTTTTACTTTGAAACTGAAGAAATGTATGTTAATGTTACAAGATGTTAATATCAGGTTAAAATACAACCAGAGCATATTATGGAAAGTAATATATATTAATATATTAATAACATTCAAGTAAGGGTAAATAAGAAATATGCTAATGCAAATAAACTAGACACAAGGTACTACATATTGCCTGATTCCATCTATACAAAATGTAAATACAATAAAATAGAGAGGCATAAACAGAATAGTAGGTATGTGTGGCAAAAGAAGCACAGAGAAATTGAGAGGTGATGAGTTCTTGTCTTTTTTGGTATTTTGTTACTATTATTATTGGAATAATGAAAATAATAATGATTGAATTGATGAATGCACATCTATAGGATTACACCTAATACATTGATTGTACACTTTGGATAGAATGTATGCTTTATAAATATCTATCAATAAAATTGATTTGTTTAAAAAATTTCCAGGTTTTAATAAGATATCATTAGGAGAGGGGCGAAGATGGCATTAGTGTAGGAGGGCACACACTGCAAGCTCCCAGAGCAAGGCAGATTGTGGACGGGGTCCTTCCCAGGGGTCTGTGCTGTGCACGTGTGGAGTGAGAAGCTTGGGACATCTATCTGCGCGGATCAACGGCATGGACAGAACAGTAGAGATTCATGAGTTTTAAGGCTGCCGGTGGTGGTTGGGACAGACGGCTGAGCCCCGCAGTTAGGAAGAAAAAATAATATTAAAATAAAACGGCCACTTGGAGCCGCGAGCAGGGCGAGAAAGTTTTATTTTCTGGGGATCTGGCTGCCTGGCGCCCGTTGGACCTTGTGTGAACAGAACAACCGAGCTAATCGGCACCGGGTGAACCAGAGGGGGGATTCTGGGCGGGGGATGGAGCTGATTTCCCTAGCAACCCAGGGATAAGACCCGGGCTGCAGCAGAGCCAGGAAGAAGGGACACTTCCCAAAAGATGGAGGGTTCTGTTGGAGGACAGGGAAGGGTATTTTTTATTTTTAGACATGGATCTGGCTGCCTGCACTGCCCATAGTTTTGGGGAACAGATAAGCCGACCTGAAGCAGCATCAGGCTGAGAGCAGACGCGAATCTGCACACAAACTGATTTACTTAGCAACGAGCTCGGCTAAATAAACAGCTAAATAAAACTCTAGAGCATAGAGAAAAGCAAATCAACTGAACAAACCCATCAAGATAATATCATGGCCAGAGGGCAACAAAAAAATACAAATGACTGTGAGAAACTGGAAAACATGGACCAGTCCAATGCACAAAATAAAAACGAGGAAGCAATGCAGAATATCGAACAACTAATAAAAGCTATCCAAATAAATATCATGGACCAACTTAAAGAACTGAAGGAAGAGATTAAGGATATAAAGAAGACACTGGGAGAACATACTGAAGAAATTGTAAACATGCCTAAAAAGGTAATGGATATGATGGTGAATAATGACACCAGCCAAGAAATGAAAAAGACGCTGGACTCACATAACAGCAGATTTGAACAGGCAGAGGAAAGAATTAGTGATATGGAAGACAATACAGCTGAACTCAAAGAGATTGTAGAACAGATAGACAAAAAGATAGAAAAAATCCAGCATGGACTCAGGGAATTAACCTATAATACAAAATGCACAAACATATGCATTATGGGCATCTCAGAAGGAAAAGAGAAGGGAAAGGGAACAGAAGGAGTGTTGAGGGAAATAATGGCTGAAAACTTCCCAACTCTATTGAGAGAGATGGATGTGCAGATCCAGGAAGCACAGCGCACCCCAAATAGTATAAATCCCAACAGGCCAACTCCAAGAAATATACTTGTCAAATTGTCCAATGCTCAAGACAAAGAGAAAATACTCAAGGCAGCAATAGAAAAGAGAACCATCACATACAAGGGAAGCACAATAAGATTAAATGCTGATTTCTCAGCTGAAACCATGGAGGCAAGAAGACAGTGGTATGACATAGTCAAAACACCAAAAGAAAAATCTTCCAGCCGCGAATTCTCTATCCAGCAAAATTGGCATTCAAAAATGATGGAGAGTTCAAAATATTCACAGATAAACAGAAATTAAGAGAGTATGTCAAGAAGAAACCACCACTTCAAGAAATACTAAAGGAATCTCTACAAGTTGAAAGGAAAAAACAAGGGAGAGAGAGTTGGAGGAGAGTTTAAGAACAACTGAAAAGACAAAAAGAGAAACAAAACAACATATGACATACATTAACCCAAAGAAAAAATGGGTGAAGTAAGAAATTCGTTACGAGTAATAACACTGAATGTTAATGGATTAAATTCATCAAAGAAAAGACACAGATTGGCAGAATGGATAAGAAAATTTGGTCCATCTATATGCTGTCTACAAGAAACCCACCTTCGACCCAGGGATTCAAGGAGGCTAAAAGTGAATGGCTGGAAAACCATTTTACAAGCTAACAATAGCCAAAAAAGGGCAGGAGTAGCTATTCTAATATCAGACAAAATAGACTTCAAATGCAAAA
>JAKSZT010054437.1:2365736-2379562 GCA_026826555.1 Tolypeutes matacus | reverse complement strand
TTTTTTTTTTTTTTTTTTTTTAGCCAAATGCAGGACCCAAAATAATTCCTCTTCTAGACCTACCCCCTTACGGAAGGGACCCTAGCTGGGCCCGTGGAAATTAATCAAGCACGTCCCACTTTCTGGACTGCCCTGGTTAGCTGAAACTCTGATGTTAGTCAGTGAAAATTGCTAAAGACGGCGGATTCCGCCCCTTCCGGCGCCAAGCTCCAGCGTCACCGGGCTGCTCAGTAAATCAGTTTGAGTGCAGATTCGCGTCTGCTCTCAGCCTGGTGCTGCTTCAGTTCGGCTTATCTGCTCCCCAAAGCTATGGGGCGGTGCAGGCAGCCAGATCGATGTCTAAAAATACAAAATACCCTTCCCTGTCTTCCAACCGAACCCTCCCATCCCTGGGAAGTGTCCCTTCCTCCTGGCTCCGCAGCGGCCCGGGTCCTATCCCTGGGTGGCTAGGGAGACCAGCTCCGTTCCCCGACCAAAATCCCCTCTCCGGTTCACCGGGCGCTGACCAGCTTTTTGCTCTGCTCACACAAGGTCCAAGGGGCGCCAGGCAGCCAGCTCCCCAGAAAATAAAACTTTTTCGCCCCCGCCCGCGGCTCCAAATGGCCGCCTTATTATTTATTTCCGTAACCGCGGGGCTCAGCCGCCTGTGCCAACCTCCACCGGCAGCCTCAAAACTCACGAATCTCCACCGTTCGGTCCACGCCGCCGGTCCGCGCAGATAGATGTCCCAAGCCTCTCACTCCACGCGCGCACAGCACAGACCCCCGGGCAGGACCCCGTCCCCAATCCGCCCCGCTCTGGGAGCTTGCAGTGTGCGCCCTCCTACACCAACGCCCCCTGAATATCCTCTTTTCTCCATTATTTTATGAGCACTGAA
Source organism: Tolypeutes matacus (assembly GCA_026826555.1). Lineage (NCBI taxonomy): Eukaryota > Metazoa > Chordata > Mammalia > Cingulata > Chlamyphoridae > Tolypeutes > Tolypeutes matacus. The sequence continues at coordinate 2,378,685 of JAKSZT010054437.1, read as the reverse complement.
GATTCCCAATGGAATAAAGATTATTTTTCCCTTACTACCAATTTAATATGCAGATTGAGGCAGACTCTGAAACATTTTACTGTTATGAGATTACTTTATTATCAATATCAGTTCAGGTTTCTAATTAATAATAGTGTCCTGGAATTAGCCATTTAAGTATTTCAGATTAGGCAATGCTTTTACAAACTTTTTATAATTAACCATAATCACACAGACTAGTTTCTTTAACTTTAAATAACTTTATTGAATTACAATTACCAATCAATGAAATTGACCTTTATCCATTTAAGAGTCTTGTTTTACTTTCCTCATTCTGTTCTTTGAAAACTATTCATTTCCCTTAATGACAGATCTATGTTTCCTTCTTTAACTTAATTTCATTAAACATGAATTTACAACTTTCATTATCTTAAAGACTTAATACAGATAATGCTAATTTATTTAATTGGTATTTTATAAATTTAAGAAGATTACATCCAAGCTAAATAAAATTGGGACAGTTATAGCTTATGTAAGAAATGTTTTTTTTTTTTTCCTTCCTCCAATGTAATCTAAATTCTCTTTTCTTTAATAAAATTTTAAAATTATGAGTAACTTTAAAAGCATATTGACTTAGGTTCTGGAATAATTATAATTTGAAAGGTTCAAACTGGGGAATTACTGGATAAGCTATGACTACTAATTCCCTGACTTTGTAAGTATTTATTTAATTTTTAACAATATAAATAAAGCTCTTCTAAGACTCTTCATTTGTTAATTTGACATTACCATCCCGAAGTATGTAGATATACACTAAGTAAATAGGCAGACACAACAAGATAGACACAAAAACACTACTTACTAAAGTTACTTAGAATTTTTGTTCTCTTATAAAATAAGTTTAACTAAGATACTTAAAAGATCTCTTTGAAGGCTATTTCTAATTTACCTATACTGTGATCATGAAGTTTTGTACAGGAATTTCATTCTTTTTAGTTATTGGCTTATAACCAAATTGTTCCCAGTGCTTTAAAATACAATCTACAACATTTTCTATTATTTCATAGCTTTGCTTATTTCCCATTTTGACTTTGATATATCTTGGATGAGCAACACTAATTTCAGTATACACTCACTGAGGTCATCGAAGTTCGCAGGAAAACTAGTTTCTTCTCATGACCTACCGCTTTCCTGGTTTCTTCTCATGACCGGCTGCTTTCAGAATTCTTGATGCTTAATGAGGGAGGACTTTACTCTGCATTCCTCAAAGATAATGAGACACCAGTTGCTGCTGGTCTGAAAGAGTGGATGTCCAAACCCTAGGTTCAAGAATTCCACTGTCTCCTCAAAGGTCATGGGTTCCCTCCAGGCACTTGCCTGGAGTAGGTAAATTGGAGTCCACACCTGCATAATCATGAGAGAAAGCAGGGTTATTAACACCAATGAAAGGACAGAGCACCAGTGGAAGGATGAGAGACATGGGTTTTGGAAAAGATGCTGAGAGCCAGAGCATAAAGGGTTAAGCATTTAGAAAGCATGCTTGCTGGCAGAGAAACATTAGTAAATGTCTCCAAGGACAGTGCATACTGCAGACATCAGTAGGAGGAGGCAGAGCAGAATGAACTCACCACTAAGAAGTTATTTTCTGAATTCCTAAAGAAGATTGTCTAGGAACACAGAAACAGGCAGCGCTCTTACGTGCCAAGCAGAGGAACTAGTGAAGGACGCCCTACTTTTGTTATCAGCTTTGTAGCATAAAAAGCAGCTTCAGCCTAAATAAACTGGTCTGCATTCTACATGGAGTGAGGTCCCCTGATCCCAATCTCTCTTTGGGTCATTCCCGGCATCGTCTACCTCCACGCTGAATTACAACAGATGGCGCCCAACGTGGGGCACAACTAGTCTTCTCTGGATCAGTGCCGTGGAAACAAGGATTGCTGTTGATGGGTGGAACGGTCCTTGCATTCTGTTGGTGAGTCGAATAATCTTGATTGTCAGGGTAATGGGTAATCAGTCGACTTGGTTAGAGGAATATTCCCAAGTTTTGAAGACCCTGTTAAAGAATACAGGAGTATCTGTGATGACCCTAGAGTTACTAGAACTCTTTTCTCTTGTACAGAAACCTTGTTATGTATGGTCTTTGTATAGTCTTATTTCTGTTGTTCTTGAACCATTACAGTCAGATGAAAATGAAGATATTAAAATGGATATTGCTATTGCTAAAACCATAGCAGAACAAGCTAATGATGATTTTAATGAAAATATATATGAAAAAATTAATGAACAGGCAAAAACAGATAAACTCATGTCTAATAAAAAGAAAAGAAAAAGGGAGTTTATGGAACTTTTCCAGTGGTCGTTAAGCTGTCCTCTCCAAAAGATGATTGTCTTTTGAACCAGCGTCTGCCCTCCTTAGGTTATCTACTGATCCATTCTTTACAACATTTGATGACTCTCCAAAAGTTTCTGTTTTTGTGCCAGCACCATCCTCTTCAATTATGAAAAGTAAAGCACAGAGAAGTGGAGAAGGAAATTCAGAGGCTATGCAATTTTTTTTACTTTTCCAGTAACAGTAACTCAAATTCCAGTAGATGCTGACAATCCCCAAGGGGGTATACAGTATGAGCATGCTCCTGTTCCTTTTAAAACTATCAAAGAATTAAAACAAGCATGCACTCAATATGGTGTAAATTCTCCTTATACTCAAGAATTGGTGCAAGAAATGGCACAAGCAAACAGATTAATACCCTGGAACTGGGATTTGTTAGCTCAACCTGTTCTTAATTCAGCAGAGTTTTTACAATTTACAAGTTGGTGGACTGATGAAGCTAATATTGTAGCACGATGAAATCAACAGCAAAATCCACCAGTGCCTATTACTACTGAACAAATATTAGGAACAGGTCAATGGGCTGGAGTTCCTTGCCAAGCTCAATATGATGATATTGCCGTTGTACAAGTGCAATTGTGCTGTCTAGCTGCCTGGCGACAAATCTCCACCCCTGGACAGGCTGTACAATCATTTTCAAAAATTGTTCAAGGAAATACTGAACCCTATGCTGAATTTGTAGCAAGGCTGGCAGATGTACTCAACAAAACAGTAACTCAATCTGATCTTTTTTTTTTTTTTTTTTTAATTTTTTTTTTTTAAAGATTTTATTTATTTATTCATCCATCCCCCCCCCTGCTGCCCGTGCTCGCCGGGTCAGCCAACCACGCCACGCGGGCAGGCCCGCCCCCACCAGGAGGCCCCGGGAACCGAACCCGGGGCCCCCCACATGGCAAACGGGAGCCCTACTGATTGAGCCACAGCCGCTTCCCTCAATCTGATCTTAAAGAAATGCTTATTCTAATGTTGGCTTTTGATAATGCTAACAGTGAGAGTAAAAAGGCTTTGTGTCTGATAAAGGCAAATGGAAGTACTTTACAGGATTATATAAAAATATGCCAAAACATTGGGCCTAATACCTATAACATGAACCTTCTTGCAGCTGCTCTAAAGGGACATAGTCCTGTGGTTAATAATTTAAATTGCTTTAAATGTGGGAAACCAGGTCATATGAAAAAAGATTACCAAGCCAAAACTAGGGTAAGAGCTCCATCTTGTAACAATAATAGATCAATTCCAACTTGTGTGTGTCCGAAATGCCAAAAAGGGTTACATTGGGCCAAGCAATGCCATTCTAAATATCATAAAAATGGCAGTCTCATTAATAAGTTGGGAAACTTCCAAGTAGGCCTTGCTCAAGGCCCTCAGACAAACAATATGAGCATATTTCCCAGCCTTGCTCAAATCTACCCAGTCAGCAACAGAGCAGTTCACTCCAGCCTGTAACAGAACTTAAGGCAGTTACCAAAAGCAGTACAGCTGTAAATCCTTCCTCAGCTGAAACTAAGTTTATTTACTCCTTCACTGAATATACCAAAAATAAGAACAGGAATTAAAGGGTCTATCCCAGAAATCTGAACTTTGAGCCTAAGTGTACTCCTAAAGATTAGTCATCCAAAATATACATGTTAAATATCTGTATAAACTGCTAAATTAGAGCTTAACTGTATTTATGCTGCTTAAGTTGTCCTGGCTGGTTGCTGATTACGAACAAAAGGGTTTCAAAGAACAAGCTTATATATTACAGGGAACACAGATTCCAGAAAAAATCTTAAAAACAGTAAAATCAACTTTGTGAAATGATGGAGGGTTTGAAGACAGCCATACCAAAGGAGTGAAAATTATGGGTCAAATTAGTAAGCTTTATGTTTCTGTTAGTGCATCATAATTCTTTTTGTATTTGTCTGTTTGTTCAGTGTCAGTATGTGTTTTGATACCTCTGGATGGTAATATTAAGTTGATAAATGAAGATTATTATAAGAGCTCTATTCAAATGGCCAAAAATTAAATAAGTGCTTATATTAATAAATAAATATGGATATTAGTTTAAAATAATAAAAATAGTTATACTCAAATTAAATCATTATTCTAACAAGTTTGTTTAATGTTGATAGTAATTATATATTGTCAGAAGTTTGCTTGGAAATAGTTTCCAAAATCATTGTGGTAACTTAAGTATGGAAGGTATATAGAATGTGCTTTTATTACTAAAGAAAAGAAAGTAATTTTATCCTAAGATAAAATAACTAATTATTAAAACAAAGTAAAATGTGGGACAAAATCTGAATAAATATAAAAGTGCAAAAGGCTTGTGAAAAAGGAATTTTTGTAGTCAAAGCTAAGTAAAATTTAAGCAATCTATAAAAATGTAAAAGCTTTAATGTCAAACAATGCAATAATATAAAGTTAAAGTTTTATTCTTTCGCAAAGTTTCTCAAATGAGTAGTCTGTTTTAGTAAAAGTTTACAAAGTTTTTCTCCTAAATAATCAGTATGCAATAAAGAAAGTCATTTTATCAAAATAGCTTCTTGTATTTTAACCTTATTGTTTCCATGAAGAAACAGGTCTTATTACTTTTAAAAAGAACACAATGTTTGAACCTGCTTTCTCAAAGTCAAATCCTGAAAGATAGCTTTTATTTCAAACTGTCACAAATAATTTGGTCTTTTACCTAAAAAAAAGGTAAAATACTAAATATAATTACGTTCATGTGATATATTATAAGTTGAATGAAGTATTTAAAATTGTCTTATAATTAAAAGAAATTTTCTAATTTTATAACAATTGAAGTTATATGAATAAAAAGTTCATATGAATAATTTAAAAGTCTATAAAATTCCTGAAAATATAATAATGTTTCAATATAATATTAAATAAAATATGTTATTAATCGTAGTTTTTAGTTATAACTACAAAAAGAAAGCAGGCATTAAAGGCTGCCGGGGTAGTGCATAACAGTAAATTATAGTAAAATAAAATAACACCACTGAACCATGCAGTGGTCCCAAATATTGCTAGTTTGTTGCAAAAAATTAATATCCAGTTATGTCACTATCACTTTATTTTAAAACTTGCTAAAGCTTTCTTTGATATTTTCTTAAACAAGTCAAGCCAGCCCACATTCCTCTTCCTGTAAAATAGCCAACAATAAATCAAGTTTATATTCAACACTGTGAGCTACAGCCCCAATTCTAATTATAATGTTAACAACAAAACCAATGTAGGTATTAAAATTACAAGTTAATGTATTACCCCACAGCCCAAATAGGAAATAATAATTTGTTTTTACCTATGCCTCAAACTATACAAAGTAAAGAAATTGAGGTCATTCTAATCATACTACTAAAAATCTTAAACACTTAAGAAATAAAAGTTTATTCATTGGATGCCTGTTGTTGTATAATCTACTGTAGTTATAAATTATGTATAATATACTTAAATACTAATCAAAACTTCAGTACAATACATTGTATATATAAATAATTTAATAACTTGTATGTTACACATAAAAGTATTTTATTAAGTATATATATAAATCTTTTGTTTTGAATTTGAACAGTCCTAAAACTAAATATCTTTTTAAAAAAAGTTTGGTAAGTATTGTTCAAGCCTATAAAGTAAAGCATCATGCAGAAAACTTTGTTAATCTACAAACCAATGCCTTGCTAGATAACACTTTTCACATTTCAGGAAAAATATTGGAAATTAAAATAGTAAGCACATCAAGGATGTTTTTATAACAAATTAAAAAAAAATAAAGTGCATTTCAACGGGTGTTGTATTCCTCCCTGGGGGAGCTGGACACTCTCCCAGGGATTGATGCATAAACCTTAAAATGTACTGCCCAGGGAGTATTGTGTACCTTCCTGAGGAGGCTGGCCCCTTCCTTGGGAATTGGCAAAATACTCACAAGTTGGCATCTATCGTATCAAATTCATTAATCTTAAACACAGTCAACCAAAACTCTAGTATCAGTTGCTACTTCAACACCTCCCAGCTAAAAACTAAATATTGGTAAGTATATATGTAAGACTGCTCTATTTATCTGTCATTCTGTAACTTCGTTCAATATTGACTTAATCTTTTCATTGGTTATATTATTTCTGTTTCTATATTAACATTTATCTTATATCTATCCAGGACTCTAGCCACAAATAAGCCAAGTATATCAGTGTATCCCCTGGTTTAGTAAGCATGTGAATGTATGTATACTTATCATAAAAGATTACAGTTAAACCTCTATTTATAAATGCTACAAAAACTAAAAAGGGGGAAATGATGAGGTGCGAGAACAATTATATCAAGCATTATTTACAATAAATTTTTTAAGCCAAAGGTCAGAATCGTATATCAGCAGCAGAACATTTCTGGCAAAAATCAGGCAAAAATACAGAAACAAATATTAGACAACTAGTTTATTGAAAGCATAAAGATAATAATAAATGGGAGAAGGCAGAAGTTAAGATAGGATATAGGGTTGAGGTTTTGCACTTATCATTACAGGTAAAGGAGACCAGCTTTGGGTCCTGTCCAGATGTCTGAAACCTAGATATGAAGAAGGCGAAGAAGCTGACACAAAAAGCAGTAAAGATGGTAACTTCTAAAAGGCAGAATGTCACTCTAACACAGTTATTCCTTGCTATGCTTACCTTGACAACCACAGTAGTAAGTAGTGCACCTTCACATAATTATACATATTGGGCTTATATTACTAATTCACCTCTTTTAGAATTGTTAACTTGGGCAGACAAATCCTACCCTGTTTATATTAATTAGTTTTTTCATTTTCCTGGGCCCGTTGATTCTCGCCTTCCTCTAAAACCTGAGGAGGAAGGGAAATTTATTGAAAATTTAACCTTGCCTTTTCTTGAATGACCTATCTGCATAGGATCCATAGATCCATGTATACAGCACCAAAATCATAGTACAAAGTGATAAATGGCATACATGCCATGTTTCATATGACGTTGTGCTCTTTAATAATTCCTATAGAATTGTAAAGAATGGGGCCCTTATAGGGATACCGAAACCTAATGTAAACACAACCATAAATTGAAAAATTAGTAATGCAACAAAAACAACTAATGAAAGCAATCATTATTTTTGGAATAATGGGGACATCATAAGTATAAATATGTCACTAAATTGGACTCATCAGGGAAGATTTATACCACAACTATGGAACACTAAACTTAACAAAACAAAATTATTTGTGGAAATTATTTTTGGGAAATAGCCCAATTTTTGAATGGTAAGGCAGTAAAACTAATATTACCAGTTTAAAAAGAAAATCCTCTTAATTTCTTAAAGTATGTGTACGGGATCCCATTGTTTTTATAGTAGCAACAGTGAGCATTAATCAAACATGGTTTTTCTGCAGCATTTGTTCCCATTACACTTGTGTATCAGAATCTGTTTTACAGGAGAGTTCTACTGCAGTTCTAATGGGGCAACGGCATCATGGAATATGGCTTCCAGGTCGCATGAATCACTGCTGTCAGTCTTCCCCTGAGAGTCAAATCCTTTGGCACTTTCTAAATCATTATTTGAAAAGAAGCAAATGTTTAATTGGATTAATTATAACTGCTGTATTAGGGCTTATAGATATTATTACATCTGCTGCTGTGGCAAAAACTGCCCTACATGAGACTATCCAAACACGACAATATGTTAGAAATTGGCATAAAAATGCTAGTGAGGTATGGCATAATCAGGCATATATTGATGAATAAATTAATAATAGGGTTAATGACTTAGAGATGGCTGTTACACAAATAGGAGATCAGGTGTATAATCTGAATTTGAAACAAGGTTTGAAGTGTGATTGGAATGAAAGTGCTTTTTGTATCACTCCTCTCTCATACAATGATTCCCACTATGAATGGGAAAAATATAAAAATCATTTAATAGGTCACCACACAAATTTATCTATAGAAATTACAGATTTGCAAAAACGGATTTTGAGCATGTCTCAGAATCAACTTACTATGCATCCTGGTAGCGAATTTTGGCAATCAGTGACAGATCAATTAAATAAAATAAACCCCTTACATTGGTGGAAATCAACCTCTGTATTTGCTAACTTCGGTGTGGTGATCATTGGTGCTCTTGCCACTCTTAACTGTATTAGGAGGCATTCGCAAAGCCTTGCTGTCCTGCATTAATAGTGCTGAAAAGGCCAGCCATGCCAATAGCTTGATTCTGCTTAAAATCCTTAACTCTTCAAACCCCTGTCCATGGAGCTTGGCTGGTGGCCAGTCATGGGTAAGACCTTCAGAGGAGGGCAACCTAAGACAGGCACAGTCACCCTGGACAAAAAACAAAAAAGGGGGAAGAAGTCAAGTGGTAGCACTTAATTGTCAAACACATGGTGGGTGCAGGTGCCACAATGAAAAGCAGACCCAAAGCAGCAATCAAAATATTCTGAGTTGCATAGACCTATGGCATAGGTACATAGATCATGGTATACCTAGAAGTAAATTAGATGAGCAGTCTACTAAATTACTACTTGATCTATATAAGCAAAATCATTCTAGTTTGAGCAAACAAAAGTCTAATTTGAATTAGAGAAACAGAGTCACAACCCCTTAATCAATTCCCAGAATTGAGACTACAGACCCAGAGCCCCTTGAATGAGTAGAAGACTGGGTCTCTTTGGTTAAGAACCCTGTTACACTGCCAGAAATTTTTACTGTTAATTTTCCTCCCAGCCTTCCCCAAAGAGATGTTATACCATGGTAACTGTACGTTGGAGAAGAGGAAATCATCAGAAATTTTGGGATTATTAGACACTGGCTCATAAATGACATTAATCCCAGAAGACCCAAAATGTCACTATAGTCCACCAGTCAGAGTAGGTGCTTATGGAGGTCAGGTGATTGATGGAGTTTTAGCTCAAGTCCATCTCACAGTGGGCTCAGTGGGTCCCTGGACCCATTCTGTGGTTATTTCCCCAGTTCCAGAATGTATAATTGGAATAGATATGCACAGCAACTGGCAGAATTCCACATTTGCTCCCTGACTTGTAAAGTGAGGGCTATATGGTAGGAAGGCTATGTGGAAGTCAATAAAACTGCCTATAGATTTCAAAAGAGTAAATCAAAAGCAATAATGAATACCTGGAAGGATTGCAGAGATCAGTGCCACTATCAAGGACATGAATGATCCATGGTTGGTGATTCACACCAAATCCCAATTCAACTCTCCTATTAGCCTTGTGTAGAAAACAGATGGATCTTGGAGGATGCCAGTGGATTATTGTAAACCTAACCATATGATAAATACAATTGCAGCTCCTGTTCCAGATGTGGTATCATTGCTTCAGCAAATCAACACATCCAGTGGTACCTTTATGCAGCTCTTGAACTGGAAAATGATTTTTCATAAATTGCTGTTCCTAAGGACCATGAGAAACAGTTTATTTCAGCTGGCAAAGTTAGCAATATACCTTCACTATCCTATCTGAGGAGTATTTTTTACTCTCCAGCTCTATATCATAATATTGTCTATGGGAACTTGATTGTCTTTCCCTCCCATAAGACATTACACTGGCCCATTATATTGATGATCTCATGTTGATTGGTCCTAGTGAGCAAAAAGTATCAACTATCTATACTTACCATTAAGGAATTTGGGTGTTCCCTAGACAACCCTGACTAATACACAGGGTTTTGCTTGCCATAATTCAAGTTTATTTTTATAAAATCTGTGTTTTTTTTTTTTAATTGTAGGCCTTAAAAGCCTAACCCATATGAACAAGTGAAATTAAGTTCACATTGTGAAGAAATAATAAACCAGGTCCATGTCATTGAGGAAGTCAGTGATCTTTCAGTTTAGTGTAATTTAGAAGTTGTCAGAACACTCATCTTATGGTGTAGTAAGAAAATATAATATTGTATAAAGATAACTATTTCAAAAACATTATATTTAGAATCCCATAGTTTTATTGAGCAATTCATAAATTGAGCATCATCTCATTTAGGAAGGAGAAAAGCTCATATAGGGCAAATCTAAGAAGTTATCTCTCCTGGACCAAAACTGGTTTATCAATAGGTACTGCTTATCTACAATTCTTTAGGGTGAATTCCAATTTTCCATTTTCTTTGAAATTTCCTGCAGACCAATCATTTTTGTCTTCTAGAAAATCCATTCTCAAGAAGGTATCCCTCCTGGCAATGTCTAAAGAAGATGTTCATTTTATTTTACTTAATAATGTCCAATTTGGGCATTGTTCCATTGATTTTATTGGAAAGTTGACCAAAACACTTCTGTCACCACCATTGATTTCTTTTATCAAGAAAACAGTCATTTGATTCATTTTTCCATTTCAAATTTTTGTTTGTTACCTTCATTAATTGAAGTGAGGTTCTATAGGTAGATCACATTTAAGACCCTTGAAGTGGGATTACAACAGAACAATAAAAGGAGAAAATGTATATAATATTCATACTACTGTAGGAAAAACCCTTGATAAATGTCAAAGTTTATTCAAGCTAAAAAATTTTCTCAAATTAAAAATGAAGGAAGTATTTTTAATCTGATAAGAACCAATCAATCAAATGAAATGCAAGCATTCTATTTTTGAAGGCTACGTAAATTACTTTAGAACCAACTCACAAATATATAATCACTATAAAATCTAGAAAAAAATATTGCCTATCTGAATATACTATTCAGCAACCATCAAAGAAACAGATTATTGAGGGAGTTGATGCTTGGAGGAATAGGATGTCAATGAGTGAGTTTCTCAATTTCACAACATGATGGAAGAGTTGAATCTACAACATGTGGTGAAATTATAATTAGGGTGTTAAAACCATCAACACAATATTATTTACCTATCACATTATTAAGTATTTCAATCCATGAATTGTGGATGACTTTCTATTTACTTAAGTCTTCTTTAATTTCAGTCAGCAAAGGTTTGATATTTTCAGTTTATAAGTATTCACATGTGTAGTTAAATTTATTCCTAATGTTTTATTCTTTTTGATGCTATTGTAAATGGAATTTTTTTTCTTTCTCATTTCAGAAAGTTCATTGCTGTTAAACAGAAATAGGACTGATACTTGCATGTTGATCTTGCATCTTGCAAATTTGCTCGATTTCATTATTAGGTCTGGTAGTATGTTACTTGGAAGGGAGTTCTTTGAGATTTTCTGTATATATGGCCATTTGTACAAATAGAGATAATTTTACTTCTTTTCCAGTTTAGATGCAAACTTCTTTGGACATAGTTATCAGTAAAATGTTCAATAGAAGTGGTTAAAGCAAGTATCCTTGTCTTGTTTCTGATATTAGGAGAAAAGCTTTCAGTATTTCACCATTGAATATGATAATAGCTGTGGGTTTTTCATATATAATCTTATCAGTTTGAGGAAGTTCCTTTTTTTTTAATGTATTATCATGAAAATGTGTTGTAGTATGGCAAACACTTTTTTTCTGAACCAATCGAAATTATTGCATGATTTTTCCCCTTCATTCTTTTAATGTGGTATATTAACCTGATTGGTTTCCGTATGTTGAAAAACTCTTGTTTCCCTGGGATAAACTATCTATAATCATAATATGTAGTCATTTTTATCTGCTACTCCATTTGTTTTGGTAGCACTTATTGAGGATCTTTTCCCGTCTCTCTCTATATGAAGGATACTGATCCATAGATTTCTTTTATGGTGATGTATTGGTTAAGCTTTCATACCATGATATTACTGGCCTGAAAGAATGACTTAGGAAGTGTTCCCTTCTTTTATATGTTGGAGGAGTTTGAGGAAGACTGCTGTCAATTCTTCTTTAATTGCTTGGTGGATTTCACAGTGAAGACATGTGGTCCTGGAGTTTCCTTTATTGGAACGTTTGTGATAACTCTATTGTTATTACTGATTCAATCTCTACTTTTTATAGATTGTCCAGGCTTTCTATTTCTCTTTTAGTAAGTTTCAGTGATACGTGTGTTTCTAGAAAATTTTCTATTTAATCTAGGTTATCTAAATTTTCGGTGTTCAATTTTTCATAGTATTCTCTTACATTCCTTTTTATTTAAGTATGGTTAGTAGAAATGTCTCACTTTCATTTCTAATTTTATTTACTGGTGTCTTCTCTCTTTTTTCTTCTCTGTCTGCCTAACTTTTTTTTTTCAATTTTGTTGATATTTTCTAAGGAAACAGTTTTTGGCTTTATTGTTTCTCTCTATTGTGTTTCTTTTTTTTTTTTTTTTTTTTTATTATTATTATTATGGGTAAAAATCAAAATTCTCACAATACATACAAACATTTGCATAATGATATATAAATATATGTGCATATATGTGTATTTGCTTACAAAAATGTTATTTATATATATATATATACACATATATTTTAAGAGGTGCTTAGATTACCTAAAATATTACATAGAACCCACTGGGATTCCCATGTTGCCCACCTCCCACACCTCCCACCACATCCCACACAAACATCTCCCACAAGTGTGGCCCACCAACCTCAATGAACTTACACATCCTGGAGCCTTGCCACCAACCATAGACCACAGTTCACACTGTAGACCACACTCTCTCCCACTCAGTTCTGAGTGGTGTGTGCT
>JAKSZT010054437.1:2343616-2364078 GCA_026826555.1 Tolypeutes matacus | reverse complement strand
CATTTTTTTGAATGTCTCAATCCACTAATTATATTTTGTTTTGTTTTTTGTTTGATTATTTTTTTTTCTTGTTTTTTTTTTCTCTTTTTTTTTTTTCCTGAGTTTTTATGTTTGTCTCTTGCATGTAAGCTTATCATAGTTGTTTCTTTTTCCTAATAAGTGTATTTGATTATTTTATGGACTACATGTTCATGGAGGATTTGGATCGTAGAAGGGTTACAATGGGTACTGCAGGGGATTATTGGTGGGGGTTGTCTGGGAGGGGTGTTTCATGGGACTTAGTTCATCCGAATATACATGGAAGATATACAAAATCGTTCAAAATATCAAAAGGTGGGGCATGGTCATGTTGGATGGACAATAACACAATAAATTAGGGAATCTGAATTCCTAGCCTGGAGAGCACTGCCACAGTCTCCAAGGAAGCAGCAATAGTCCTCTGGGTGCAGGGACAGTGTCTGTCAAAAGAGGATGACCCACTGATGTGAGTCTTTGCTCTTGTAACTGAGACTTAGCCTGCAGTTGTGGGGTGCCTAAGGGTTGCCACCTCAGAGCTTCCTTTTTGCTCAAATGTGTCCTCTCTCTAAGCCAAACTCAGCATATGATTGCATTACCTTCCCCCCAATGTGGGATATGACTCCCGGGGATGAGCCTCCCTGGCAACGAGGGATTAATACCAAGTGCCAGCTGGCAACACAATTGGAAAAAGACCTTGAAGAAAAGGGGGAAAAGGTAAAGACAAATGAGTTCAAGTGGCTAAGAGACTTCAAAGAGAGTCGGGAGGTCATCCCAGAGGTAACTCTTATGCACACCTCAGTAGGAGCTCATAGAACATCTAAGTGCCTATCACCCCACACAGAGGGGCTCCTGAGAGCTCTGGGGACACACAGGTCTTATATAAGAGGGGATAGTCCCAGAGAGTGATGCCTTATCAGTGGGCTCTATTTTGGAATCTGTTCTCCTGAGAGTGACACAATTGGACTCCAATAAGTCCTCCCTGCACATGGTTCATCAGTCCCTTCTATTCAAACCTGTATATGATGCTGAAGTTTTTAGGTATACTTCCAGAGACTGGAGCCTCTGGCCTACCTATGTGCCAGGTGTGCATGGAATCTCGGTGGATCTGCAACTCCTACGCTACAGCTCAATGGACTCATCCAAGTCACCTGGCGAGGAGACAATGATGGGCAATGGCCCTCCCAGTGAATGGAGTGGGCCTGCATCTGCAGGCAGGATCATCCCACCCACCATATCCATGGGATATAAGCCGTCTCTCACTTGGAGGTGGAGTGGACATCACCATCCCAGTCCCCTCAGGATTGGGGGAAGGACTATGGACTAGAATGGACTTGATGGTATTCTGTTGTACACATATGGTGATTCTAGCAATGGAAGAAATTATAACAATGAGGTGGAGCCAGTGGCCAATTGACACTTTGGGGACAGGGAGGGGACGAGCAGTTGAAATACAGGGGCTTCTTTTGGATTTGGAGGTTGTCCTGAGTACCGTTGTGGCAATGGATGTAGGCCATTTTAAATCAGCACACACCACTCAGAACTGTGTGGGAGAGTGTGGTCTACGATGTGAACTGTGGTCTGTGGTTGGTGGCAAGGCCTTAGGATGTGTAAGTCCATTGAGGGTGGTGCGCCACACTTGTGGGAGATGTTTGTGTGGGATGTGGTGGGAGGTGTGGGAGGTGGGCCACATGGGAATCCCAGTAGGTTCCATGTAATATTTTAGGTACTCTAAACACCTCTTAAAATATATTTATATATATATAAAATTTTGTAAGCAAATGCACATATATGCATATATATTTATATATAATTTTACAAATATTGTTATGTATTGTGAAAATTTTGATTTTTACCCATAATAAAAAATAAATTAATTAAAAAATAATAATAATAAGATATCATTAGCAATACCAAGAGTCAGGGAAATCTCAGTTTGAATTAGAATAGCCAATCACTAGATAACAGTATAAGGGTGTGTTAGTGTCAGCCAAAGGGATGCTGATGCAAAGTATCCAAAATCTGTTGGCTTTTATACAGGGTATTTATTTGGGATAAAATCTTACAGTTACTAGGCCCTAAAGAGTCCAACTCAAGTTTGGATTCTCACCCAAAGTCATTTGTCATGTGTTGAAGCCAGATGGAGGGTGATGTCTGCAAAAGTTCAGCCTTCCTGTTTCCTCTCAAGGCTCCTTTAAGGTTGGAGAGCTCATCTCTCTTTTATAAGATATAGTTCTTGAATTCAAAGTTTTACAAACAAATGTAGAGCACATTGATGTAAAATACTCCTGGAATCTGATGTGATAATATCAGAAGTGACAAGGCTTAGTGATAGTGGATTACATCAGGGAGAGAGAGATTTGTCTTGCTTAATGTTTTTCAGGAACCTTGTATATAAAGCATGTTTGAGCTTGGTTATGAGAAGCATTCTGCCAGATATTGTTTAAAATCACATTTTCAATAGGAGCCACATAGGAAAAGATAGAGGAGCAAAAGTATTTATTGTATATGTTTAGGATATTAGTGTGGATTAGGTAGAAAATTAGACTTGCTCATTTAAACCAGTTTAATCTTTGTGCTTTATTCCCTCGTCTTCAGAATTAATCTTAATTGTTAAGATAAATTGGAATATTGAGCATGAACCCAAAACACCTAAATATATTGAGAAATTTCTCCCATTTCAAGTGTTTTTAACTAGTTTAGATTGATTTAGTTTATAGTTTTGTTTAGTTTGGTTTGGTTTTAGTCTAGTAAAATGATATTGGAATTTAACTCCACAAATTCTGTAGTTGGTTCAGCAAAACTCTCAAGTGGATTTTCTCCTTATCAGTTTATGGAGCAATAATTTATTATAAGAAATGGTGCATTAAAGGGTGCATTTCAAGGATATTTGAGAGTTGTATATGCCAATAAAACCACCACTCCAATCAGGACACAGAACATTTGCATCACACCCAAAATATTCTTCATATCCTTTTGTACACTGTCTCTTCCTGTGCCACTCTCCACCTCAGGAAATCACTGATATTATTTTTCTCACTGTATGCTTACTTTCAAGAATTATCTCTAAAATTGACACAGTAATGATAATCCTTGATGAACCATTGTAGCAGTATTGATGGATTAGTTGTCATTTTAAATAAATTTGTTACCTGTCTACATTATACCATTAAAACCAACCTTAGATGTACCCTTTCTTTCATCCAGGTGAGGTCAACAATTGAACAGGTAAAAAGAACCAAGAAAGAGCCAACTGAGTGGTTCTCAACTGAAAAAATCATGTGTTTCCACTAATTGTGGTTTGTTCACACTGCCTAGATAGCCCGATGTTATTACAAGAAGAGATATATATAACCAAATGGAAAGGAAAATACTGGATGTCAACAAGTAAATGAATTAACTCCATTTTAAAAGTTTTTCTTTTTAGTATAGTTCACCAAGAAACCACTGAAAATTATATTTTCTTCTAGAGATCATTAATAGGTCTTTTGGCAACACTGAGCAGAGAACATGTATCAAAGTCCCTAATGTGAGGATTATCATGTGGATTGAGGGAGGGTACCAGAATCACCTAATTGGTTATAAATTTTAAAAATTAAATCAAACCTAACCTTATAACATTACCCAGAATATCCCCTTCATCCAACACATATACACACACCACTAAACTTCCAACAGAGGACCAGATGTCAACGGGTTCCAGGAAAAGAGACACCAGCTTGTGCTGAAGTGGTGCCAGGGAGAGAGGAGAGGGGAACTGTTCAAGTGGGTTGTAACATCCACCTGCTATGAGAAAGGAACTGGGTCACTGAGGGGTGGCTAAGAGGTGCCTAAACATCCAGGTGAGAAGGGAACCTGGAGAGGCAGCCAGTGAACTGTCAGATGTCCAACTGAAGTGAGGGAAAGGGAAGTGGGAAAAGGCAGATGGTGAGCTGTCTAATATTCAACAAGCCTGGAAGAGAAGGGAGCCAGGGAGCAATCCAGCTGGTTGTCAGACACCAAGCCAGCTCCTCGTGGGACAGGAATGGTAGGACAAGCAGCCTCGCAACAGGGAACTTAGACTGAGATTTATTTGTAGGGATTTTAATTTATTTAAAATTTATTAAAAAATAAATTATTTATTTATTCTTTATTCATTTTTTCATCTACATCCAGGTAGGTACCTTACCTGCTGGGTATTTGATTGATTGGCGAGCACAGGAAGCCTGATAATGTTGCTAGCCTAGTGGCCTGAGACAGAGGCCTATTATTTTGGTCTATTTTTCTTTGTTTCACTTTTTTATCTTTTTTTTTTCTTTTATCTCCTTATTTTCTTTCTTTCTTTTCTTTCTTTTATTTTTCCCTTTTCATTTACTTTTCTTTCATCCCACCTTCTCTTGTTTGGTCTTCATTTTCTTTCTTCTAATTTTTCTGGTCTTTTATTTTTATTTTCCTGTTTCTTTTTTTTCTTCCACCTTTTCACTCCTATTCTTTTTATTTTTATAAGATTTTTCACTCATTACTTATTTTTTTCCTGGTTCTTTTATGGTTCCTTTTCAAAACTTTTTTATTTTATTATTCTCTTTCTCTTCTTCTTTCTTTCCTTTTTATAGTCTTAATATTTTTTCAGAGAAACATAGAAAACTACAAGGACATAGAATAAGTTGAACCAAGGGTCAAAGAGGACCATTAATACAAAATGAAATAAAACCCTGGAGTAGAAAGAGAAGCTAACCGACTGAATAACCAATCACAAAAAACAGATGCCTAGACACCAGCAAAAAATTACAGGCCATACTAATAAAAGGAAGACATGGTCCACACTAATGAATAAACTAAAAAATCAGGAGGTGATGCAGAACATGGAACAAGTGATCATGGATGTCTAAACAGATATCACGAAACAATTAAGTGAAGGAAGAGATAAAGGATATTAAGAAGACACTCAGTGAACATATAGAAGAAATCCTAAATATAATAGATTTGATGGTGATAAAAGACACAATGAAAGAAATAAAAAATATGCGAGAAGCATATAACAGCAGATTCGAACAGGCAGAAGAAAGATATACTAATGTCAAATATCACTCAGAAGAAGAGATAGATTAAAAAGATAGAAAAAATTCAGCAGGGACTCAAGAAATTGAATGACAACATGAAATGCACAAGCATATGCATTATAGCCATCCTAGAGGAAGAAGAGGATGGAAAGGGGGAAGAAGGAGTGTTGGAGGAAATAATGGCCAAATATTTTTCAACTCTTATGAGGGACATGGATATACATGTTAAGGATGCACAGCACACTCCAAACAGGATAAATTCTAACATGACTACCCTAAGACACATACTTATCATATTCTTCAAATGCTGAAGACAAAGAATTCTGAAAGCAGCAAGAAAAAAGAGATCATCCCATAGAATGGAATCTTGATAAGATGAAGCACTGATTTCTCATCTGGAACCATGGAGATGATAAGGCAGTGGTATGACATAGTTAAGATGCTGAAAGAAAAAATGTGCTAGCCAAGAATTCTGTATCCAGCAAAGCTGGCATTCAAAAATGAGAGAAAGTTAAAAATACTCAAAGATAAATAGAAATTTAGAGAGTTTATCAACAAGAGTCCTACGCTTCAAGAAACAGTCAAGGTGTCTTTTCAGGTCACTTGCCCATTTTTTAAATGGGTGTTTGTCTTTTTATTTTCAAGATGTAGGATTTTTTTTATATATGCAGGATATTAGGCTCCTATCAGATATACAGTCTAAAATGTAACAATACTGTAAACCATTGACAATGTTTAGTAGCTATGTTTCACTATCTGTATATCAGTTATAACAATAATACCATCCACATACGAAAAGGTTTTAATATGGGATGAGGAAATGGGGAGGAGTTTGGGTATATTAGAGTCTCTAGTATTCTGTGTGTGACTTTGCTGTAACCTAAAACTTCTTTGAAAAATAAAAGAAAACTTGAGAGACACTGGAGAGTGAGAGGGGGAAAGTGCCACGATACAGACTGGACACCCAATAATGCAGTGATAAAAGGAAAAATGTCAAAAATTTTTATTTTTTTTCCCCCAGTTTTTGAATATCCCAATCCTTTTATTTTATTTTATTTTTAGTGTTATTTTAAGTTTCCATGTATTTTATCTCTTACATTTAAACTTATCGTTATTATTTCATTTTCCTATTAATTGTATTTGGCTATTATATGGGCTTAATCTTTAAGGGAGGTTTGGATCACAGAAGGGTTACAATGGGGGTGGGAGAGGATCGTTGGAGGGGGGTGTCTTGGATGGGGATTTCATGGGGGAAATTTCACCTGAATATACATAAAAGATATATAAAATAGTTCAGATGATCAAGGGGTGGGGCATGGTCACAGTGGGTGGAGAATCACTCAATAAATGAGGGAATACTGAATTCCCAGCCTGGAGAGCTCTGCCACATTCTCCAAGGGAGCAGCAACAGTCCCCCAAGTGCAAGGGCAGTGTCTGGCTAAGGAGAATGGTTCACTGATGGGTTCTTTTATTAGTGACTAGCCTTATGAGTCTTTGCTCTTGAAATTGAAACTTAACCTATTGTTATGTGGTGCTTAAGGGTTGCCCCCTGAGAGCTTCCTTGTTGCTCAAATGTGGCCTCTTTCTAAGCCAAACTCAGCATTTGAGTGCATTACCTTCCTCCAAGCATGGAGCATGTCTCCTGGGTATGAGCCTCCCTGGCAATGAGGGATTACTACCAAGTGCCAACTGGCAATACAACTGGAAAAACACTTTGAATAAAAGGGGGAAAAGGTAAAGACAAACGAGTTCATATGGCTACGAGACTTCAAAGAGTGTCGAGAGGTCACCCAGAGGTAATGCTTCTGCACACCTCAATAGGATCTCATAGAATGCCAAAGTGGATATCAGGTGCCAGAGGGGCACCTGAGGGCTCTGGAGACACCCAGGTCCTAAATAAGGGCGGGGGGTAGCTCCAGAGATTGATGCCTTATCATTGGGCTCTACTTTGGAATCTGTACTCCTGAGAGTGACAGAGTTGGACTCAAATAAATCCTCCCTGCACATGGTCCATCATTCCTTTTAATTCAAACCTATATGTGGTGCTAGAGTTTGTAGGTGTACTTCCAGACACTGGAGCCTTTGGCCTGCCCATGTGCCAGCTGTGCCTGGAATCTCAGTGGAGCTGCAACTCCTACTCTACAGCTCAATGGACTCACCCAAGATACCTGGTGGGGAGATGATGATGGACAACGGCTATCCCAGCCAGTGGAGAGAGTCTGCAGCTGCAGGCAGGATAATCCCATCCATCTTATCCAAGGGATATAAACCCCCTCTCACTTGGAGGTGGAGTGGACATCACCATCCCAGACTCCTCAGGATTGGGGGAAGAGCTATAGACTAGAGTGGACTTACTGGTATTCTGTTTTAGACATATTGTGATTCAAGCAATGGAAGAAATTACTACATTGATGTGGAGCTAGTGGCCACTGGATGCTTTGGGGTCAGGGAGTGGGAAAATTAGTGGTATTACAGGTGCTTTTTCAGGAATTGGGAATTATCCTGAGTGATATTACAATGACAGATATAGGCCATTTTACATCAGCATATAACATGCAGAAATGTGTGGGAGAGAGTGTGGTTTATAATGTGAACTATGGACAATGCTTAGTGGCAAAGCCCCAGGATGTGTATATCCATTACAGGTGATGTGCCACACTAAAGAAAGATGTTTATGTGGTAGGTATTGGGAGGTGTGGGAGGTGGGGAATATGGGAATCCCTATAATTTTTGTGTAACATTTATGTAATCTAAGCATCTTTTAAAATATTTTTTTTTAAAAGTAATACTCAAAGGAGTTCTACAGGCTGAAAGGAAACAGGAGTAAGAAGGTTGGAGAAGAATGTAGAAAGGAAGATTAATAAGGAGGCTTTAAGTGTAAGCTTGGAAAATGATTTTACATGAAAACAATAACCAAAAGAAGTAAGCTAATATTGTTTATCAAATACAAGGAAGACTTTAAATGCAAAACTATTATAAGATATAAAGAAGGACACTATATATTAATAAAATGAGTAATCTATCAAGAAGAAAGGACAATCATAAACATTTATGCACCTATCCAGGGTGCCCTAAAATACAGGAGACAAACAGTGGGAAAACTAAGGAGAGAAAAGGATGCTTCTACAATCATAGTGGGGGAATTTAATACAGCATTATCACCATTAGACAGAACATGTCAACAGAGGGAGGGTTAATAAAAAAAAGAGGCCTTGAATACATTAGAGAAACTAGACATACTATTCTGTATACTAATAGATGTATACAGAAAATCACACCAAAATACAGGAGAATATACATTCTTCTCAAGTGCATATGGATCATTCTACAAAATAGACATACTAGGTCACAGACAAGTCTCAATGAATTGAGAAAGATTGAAATTATACAATATATTTTCTCTGACCACAATGGAATGAAGCTGGAAATTAATAAGTAGCAGAAAACCAGAATTGGTACAAATATATATGGAAGTTAAATAATACAATCTTAAGCAATCAGTGGGTCAAGCAGGAAATTACAAAAGAAAGCAGTAACTACCATGAAACAGGAAAATGGGAACACAACATATAAAATTTATGAGATGCAGCTAAATCAATGAAGAGAGGGAAATTTATAGCCCTAAATGCCTACATTAAAAAAGAATAGCTAAAATCAAAGACCTAACTGCACAGATGGAGGAACCAGATAAAGAAAAACAAACTAATCTCAAAGGAAGCAGAAATATGAAATAAAAAAGAGATTTAAAAATGAGTCAGGAGGACATCCAGAGGTTGCTTCATGCATGTCTCAGGCAGATCTCACTAACAGCCACTGTGTACAACCCCCCAAATTAGGGTGCACCTGAGGGATCTAGATCTGTTCAGACACTCTAGGCAAGGCAAACAATCCCTTGAAATCAGCACCCTGTCAGTGGACCTTACCTTGAAATATATGACATCCTATTTCCCCACAGTCCCAGAGTTAGACTCATTTATAATTCACCATACATGATTCTTATAACCCTTTTATTTGAACCTATATTTAACCCTATACCAGTTAATTATATGTCTCAAAAACATAAATCTTCAGTCTGTACCTATGCTGGTTGAGCCCTAGATCTCAGAAGAGTTGAGGCCAACACCCACTCTCCAGATCTCAGACTCACCCAGGGCAACTAACAAAATGATGATAATGGACAACCCCCATCCCATAAAAGAGAGATTATCTACAACTGCAAGCAAAACATTTCCTTCCATCTGCCCCAAAATGGCTAAGCCCCCTCTTAATCTGATGCAGAGCAAGAATCACCATCCAAGAATCCTCAAGTTTGAGAGATGAAAAACATAAGGGGGAAATGCAACCATAGACAAAGTAAATTCATTAATACTGTAGTAATGGAAGTACATGTAACATTGTTATAAAGTTAGTGGTTACCAGAGTTTCTGAGGGGAGTGGGAAAAAAAAATAGGTGGAATATGTAGCATATTTTGAACATAGGAATTAACTGTAAACCACAGTTTAATCTTTGGTTAGTAGCAATAATTCAATATTTATTCATCAATTTTAACATCTATACCACACAATAATAAGATATAGGAAAACAACTTCAAGACGCTGTGTTAAGTGGTAATTTCTTAAACCTTACACCCAAACCACGAGCAACAAAAGGGAAAATAGATAAAAGGGGCCTTCTTGAAATACAATACTTTTGCACTTCCAAGGACTTTATCAAAATGGTGAAAAGGCAAGCTGACTCAATGGGAGAAAATACTTGGCAATCACATATCCAATAAGAATTTACTATCTATAGAATATGTGATATATAAAGAGATCATACAACTCAACAATAAAAAGACAAACTAACTGATTGAAAAATGGGCAAAAGACTTGAAAAGACAGTTGTCCAAAGAAGAAACATAAATGTCAAAGAAACCCATGAAAAATGTTCAACATCACTAGTGATTAGGGAAATGCAAATCAAAGTCACAATGAGATATCATTTCACACCTATTAGAATAGACAATATTAAAAAGTCAGAAAGCTCTCAATGTTGGAGAGGATGTGGAAAGATAAGAACTCTTATTCACTGTTGCTGGGAATGTAGAATAGCACAGCCATTGTGGAGGACTTTTTGGCAGCTCCTATGGAATTTGAATATAGACTTGCCATGTGACCTGGCAATACCATTATTAGGTATATACCCAGAAGAAATGAGAGCAGAGA
This sequence comes from Tolypeutes matacus, assembly GCA_026826555.1. Taxonomy (NCBI): domain Eukaryota; kingdom Metazoa; phylum Chordata; class Mammalia; order Cingulata; family Chlamyphoridae; genus Tolypeutes; species Tolypeutes matacus. The sequence goes on along the minus strand of JAKSZT010054437.1, from coordinate 2,353,819 downwards.
CACGAAATGACATCTTCCCAACAATGTTCATAGCTGTATTATTCATAATTGCCAAAAGTTGGAAACAACCCAGGTGTCAATCAACTGATGAATGGATAAATAAATTGTGGTGTGTACACATAATGGAATATTACGCAGTTGTTAGAAGAAATGAAGTCATGAAGCAGCATATGACAACATGGATAAACCTGGAAGGCATTATGTTGAATGAAGCAAGCCAGACACAAAAGGATAAATACTGTATGATTACACATTTATGAACTAAATATATAATGCAAACTCATGGAATTAATAATTAGAATATTGGTCACCAGAAAATAGAATGACTGTAGAGAATGGAAAGCTGATGGTTAAACTATGTAGAACTGGTAAAAAATAGTTTGTAAATCTTTGAAAATAAGTAGAAACAGTGAAATCACATCATAGTATTTGTAACTAGCAAAGCTATTAAATGGGTATGTCAGTGGTTGAAATGGAAAGTCTAAGGTCATGTATTTTACTAAGCTGAAAGCTAAAAATTGTTACATGGGACTTTGTAACATGGTGAAACCTCATTTAAAACATGAATATGGATGATATTACATATATAAGATTGCTTTTACAAAATATAAATACAAATATTCTAGAGAAAAGGAGAAAAAATAGCAGCTATGTATGGCAGGGAAATCATAGAGAGATTGAGAGTTGAGTTTTGTTTGTTTATTATTATTATTATTATTAGTAGTAGTAGTAGTAGTACAATGAAAGTGCTCCAACAATGATTGAAGTGATGAATGACAAATATATGATTACACTGACTACCATTGATTGTACACTTTGGATGAATTTACCTTTATTAATATGTATTAATAAAACTGAATTGTTAAAAAATGGGTTAAAGACTTGAATAGACTTTTTTTCCAAAAAGGAAATGCAAATGGCCAAAATGCATGTGAAAAATACCTTCAACATCACTAGCTATTAGGGAAATGCAGATTAAATCTACAATGAGATACCGTTTCATATCTTATATAATGGCCATTACAAAAAACAAAACAAAAACAAAGGAAAAAACCCTACAAAAATACAAGTACTGGAGAAGATGTGGAGAAATAGGAATACTTTTCTGTTGCTGGGAATGTATAATGGAACAGCCTCTTTGGAAGACAGTTTGAAAATACCTCAAGAGGCTGAATATAGAATTCCCTAGGATCCAGCAATCCCATTACTTGGAATATATTCAGATGAACTGAAAACAAGGGCACAAACTGACATTTGCACAGTGATGTTCATTTTAGCACGATTGCTAAAATATGGAACCAGTTCAAGTTTCCATCAACTGATGAATGTCTAAATAAAATGTAGTACATACATAGAATGGAATAATATTCAGGTATAAGACAAATGAAATTGAGATGCATATGACAACATGGATGAACCTTGAGGATAGTACATTGAGTGAAATAATCAGACACAAAGGGACAAATATTGATGGTCTCACTTATATGAACTACATATGATGAGTAAACTCACAGAGTTAAACTCTATTCTAGAATATAGGTTACTAGGAAATAGAATGTGGCTTGAGAATGGGAGCTGATGCTCAATCTATGTAGAATTTTTAATAAGGTTTATTATAAAAGTGTGGAAGTGATTAGAGTTCAGGGTAACACATTATAGTGAGTATTACTAATATTGATGATTTATATATGAGATGGTGGCTCAAAGGGGAATTCTTTGGATACAAATGTCAATTGAAAGGAAACTAAAGAATAGCCTAGGGTATGTACAAACTACTGATTTCAGTGGTGGATGAACATTGTGGTTAATAGTATAGAAATACAAATATTCTTTTATAAAGTGTTAAGAGTATGGTGATACATGAGAAATTTAGAACTAATGTAACTTGTGGATGATGGCTAACAGTAACTTCGTAATATTTTTGCAGCCATGGCAAAAAAGATATTATATCAATTCTAAGAGACAACTAAGTTGGGTGTAAGGGGGTATGGGATTTTTCCCTTTGGAGTAATGTAAACATTCTAAAATTGGCTTAGGTGATGACCGCACAACTCTGTGATCAAAATGAGAGCCACTGGGTGTACATCTGAATGGATAGTACAAAACATGTGGCTGTATAACACAGCTAATCCAGTGGTGGAAGATGAACTATAGATAGCAAGACAAATATGAGAACATTCTCTCATGAACTATATAGCAAATGTATACTACTAATACAGGGTGTTGATACTCAAGTGATTTGGGGAAAAATACACCAAATGCAAGGTATGAATTATAGTCAGTGGTAGTATTTTGATGGTGCTATTTCACAATTTGCAACAATTTTTTCATAACAATGTAAGGTGGTCATGATGGCGTGGTGTATGGGAGCCCTGTATGATGTCATACATGTTTGTTTCATAAGTTCACAACTTTCATTATACACTTATTGTTTATGTATGCTCATGTATGAATTATATGCTTCAGTAAAATTTAACAACAACAAAAACTGGCTTTATAAAGCCAACAGATGTCTGATATTTTGCATCAGCATCCCTTTGATCAATACTGGTTCCCGTTTGAGGAGACATGTGTGTGTATGTGTGTGTATGTGTATGTGTATCTATGTCTGTCACATAAGGGCCAGGAATCTAAGAACCATTTCCATTATGTGTTGCAACAAGTCTTTACCATCAGAACCCAGGAATATTAGTGATTTTTTTCCCCATGATCAGAGAAAGCAAGGGTAGAAAGCTAACAGTGTCAAAGAAATTTTTAATCTTTCAACTGTCTCTTCACAATGTTTTGGAATCTATTAAATGAAGAGTTTGGAATCAATATCAAAAGAATAATTGTTAATAAATAGAAGTCTGAAAAAGGAAAGGTGGAAATATTGAAGAAAGTGATTGTTGTACTTGGTCTTAAATAATGAGTAAAACACTAGCAGAAGTGTCTCTGATGAACACTTCAGATGAAGGAACATCACGAATTTGGGAAATAGAAGGTGACCTAACATACATATTTTTAAAAAGCACCTTTCTTTTTAAAGAATCTTTAGATTATAGAAAAGTTACATTGAAAATATAGGGGATTCCCATACACTTATCTGTTTTCTTAGGGTGAGCAGAACCATGCATTTTTAAGGCCAATATACCACTCCAGTCTTCATTCTCTCCTCTCTTTCACTGAGGTCAATGTTTGCCATTAAATGCCTTCATAACTTTCTCGTGCTTCTCCATGTACTCTCTGAATTTACACAGATGGTTAAGTTTTTCGGTTTAAAATAAAAGTCACTTGCAACTCTTGATCGATAGATATTACCTGTGGAAAAAAATTATATATTAGCAATATTGAGTTCACTAATTTCAGTGTATTGATTCTTTGGTTTTGTGCCAAATACTGTTATGTTTTCTCACAAAATCTGAACATACTCAGAACTTCACTAAGCTGGTATAGGAAGACATTGCTTAGCGTTTGAGTTGTTAATGAATGTCATTTTCACACCCAAATCCTTTTTAAAGCCCATTTAATAATTGACCTTAACTAAACCCTTACTTAAACCTCCAAGTGAAGGCTGTTTTCTTCTGATATCTGTTAAACTGTCTGCTTTATCTTTTTCTCTTGCAACTGTAGAATGTATGTTTTCAGACTTGCTTATGCTTGCACTCTTTACTTCCCAATGTAAATGCACTGCAAATTCATGTTTCCTTGTTCCCTTTTTCTCCTGACAAACTTTTTCTAGTGATAATCGCTTATAGAGAACCTCTGCTAACTGCAGTGCTCAGGTTAATTTCAGACTGCCCTCCTGATCTCAAGAATAAAAGCTTTCCCTCTTTATGATCCTCTTTACTTCAGGATCCCTCAGATTCTTCAAAAAGTAGTTTTTATTGTTGTTCTTGTTATTTTATATTAACACATTTATTGAAAACTTACTGATAACATCTGTATGATAAACTTGGCTAAAAATTGCTACTCAAATATTAATAAATAGTTTTTCCTGTTTAACCCAGCTTCGTGTGGAATTTGAGATATTAAAAATAATTGCTTTAATTTTTTCTCACTAAATTCCATATCAGACTACTGCCATATTATAGAAATGCAACAGGATTTCATAGTTGAAACACAGAATGAAAATCTTTTATCATTTTATAATCTCCAATCTGTTGTAGGTTTCTATCTTGGATTTCTTATGTGTCAACACAGCAGAGTTAAAACTGTGCAGATATCAGGAGAAGATATGTTTTACATCATGACTCTGCCATTTATTTTCTAACGTGCTATGGAAATCTTCACAAATATCTTTGAATTTCAGTTTCCTTTACTATAAAATATGTAAAAATACCTATTTCATGGATTTAATATTTGAAAATAATTCAAAGAGATATTCTCAAATTGGCAGCGATGCAAAAGAAAAGTCAGTGAGTACTAAAAATAAAGAGGGATTATGCATGTGATTCCTTCAGCACTTGCATTTCTTCCTATTTAAATTCATATTAATATTAATTTTAGAGAAAGCATAGAAATATAAGAATGCTAGCACTCTGCATTGCTAAAATGTTTTGTACGGATAAATAGAGGTTATAAATTTGAGACTAATCTTAAACAGTATACAGGTTGCAGGAGGATAACCAGCACATTAAAGTTCTGGGAGAACTAGATTATTTCACAGGTGTTCCCATCCATCAAACTGTAAAAGCAAATTATTATTTTTCGCTTTCTCTGCAAAGACTTGAAGAATTAGAAGACATTTTTGGTCATTAATATATTCACTCATTTACCTATTGATTGAGATAAACTTTTAATCTTTATTTATAAAGAACTATTTTGCAAGATATTTGGGTGTGCATTTTATGTAGGCATTTGTCTGGAAGCTGCAGAAATGAATTATGAAAAAATGCTTACATGGTTTTAATGATATGTAATGAGAAAGCCCTAAAATTACACCTGAAGTTTAAGAGGTTATATACACACTTTATTTTTATGATCGGGATTCACTTATTCACTAGTACCACCTGAACTTTTAGCAGAATGCTTGAGAAAGAAAATAATAATAGGCCAACAATTATTGACATCATAAATTGGTAAAAATATGCATAAAATGTCACTTCTCAGCCTTTTGGCTAAGATCAAGCGTAGTATCTGTTCTTAGTTTAATATCTGATACGTCCTCTATCTGAAGATAATATATTAAAATGGATTTTTGGAGCTGGGAGATGGAATAGGGACTTGCCCCGCACACTCCATGCATCGACCTGGTATTGCAGTACTTCCAGGAATGGTGCACCCCCTCCAGAGGGAAAATATGTATATATATATATATATATATAATATTATTTACATTATTTTAGGTTAATTTAAACACATCCCATCTGAACTAGATAAGTTTAAGTATAAATTTAAATTAGCATTCTGTGTATTGAAGCTCTGGTCAGTGTGCAGAGCTCCTCCTGCAACCAGCTCACTCTTTGCTTTCATGAACAGCTATCAATTCTGCTAACACTGCTTGAACTGAGTTTTATGGCACTGAATAAAAAGATGAGCTTTACCTCATTGTGTTAGCACATTTCATAGTTATATTTTTAATAATTGACCGCTCAACAGTTTTCAAAAAATCAAGTGAGTAGTGCAGGAGAAAAATGGTGATGATTCATAGAGGGAAGGGAGTTAATAACAAGGAAGCCTCAGAAATTGATACTATTGTTTCTACACTGGAAAGACACGTCAGGATTTCTGGAAAGGTCCAATGAAGTTTCACCTGCAGGCAAAGATGAGCGGGCATATTTAGTAGAACTGACTAACATCTTGATTGGAATATTTCTATTGTAGTCAGATTTCAGTGTTGTTTTATTTCCAAATGGCATCAGAGAAAACCCCTGGGAATACTGGCTTTGGCACCAATGGCAGCCAGTGCCCACAGGTAATTTCAAAGAGATAATTGGTTCTACATGGTTAGAGAACAGGACCCATGTAAAATATGTCCATGAATGGAACTTTTATATATTAAAATGTACTAGTGTATTTGAACTTCTGAAAAAAAAATGGTGAAGATTAAAGGGACAATCATGTAAACAGAAAGAAAATCACAGTTACCCTAATGTTCTGAGTGCTCTTAAGGTGAAATGCCTGTGGATCTTCAAAACCAAATCCTAGTCTCAGTCCAATCCTTGGACACTAAGTTTTCCTGCACATCCTCAGGGTTTTCCTCCCAAGAATGGAGTGATTTTCACTAGTCAGACCAAACTCCCAGTATTGCTACTTGATTAAGTGATAAAACAGTTTTTTTGAAATTGTCCAAAACATAGATGATCCTGGTGTCAAAGTATAGCACAGTGGCCTGTGAGCTGGGTGATCATGGTCATGTTGCTTTATCTCTGATGCCTCAGTTTCTACACCTGTTAGCACATTAACAATGGTGTCTACCCTCATGTGCCACTTGAAAGTTGGGCTAAATATAACATGGAAGCCATTTAGACTAGCACCCATCCAAAGTGCCTATGAGGAAGATCTATAATAACTGTCTTTCAGTCTTCACAGTAATGGTATGAGTGGATAATTCTGATCATGTTAGGAAAGTAGAAAGCCTCAAAATGCCTCTTAGAGATGCTATGTACCTTTCTGCCATTAATTTCCAGGTTTATTCAATGGTGCTTAGACAACACAAACTTTATGATTTTAAACTACACAACATACACTTGAATGCACATTTGGCACCATTAGGAGTTAGTCAATTTTACTGTAGAAAACTTTATAACTTTCCTGATGGTTGTCTTGTGATTATACTGGCTGAATTGTTTTTACATACCTAGCTATAACTTTGGATTTTTCATTCTCCTTTTTGAGATATCACATTATGCATTATATATTTTGAACCTATTATAATTGGTGATTATTTATTTAGCACTATGTTATTTATCATGGATGTAAAAGAACCTTAACATTGAGCCATATATCCTGCTTTCAGTTATATTCCATTTAATAAAAATGCAGCCATATAGCCACATCAGTTTTGGTTTGTGTTTCCATTATATATAAATATATTTTCCCATGTTTCCAATTTATTTTCTATGTATACAGCTTGCATATATTTCAAATAGTCTTTCCTATCAACAGAAAGGTCTTATATATGTTTTTAAGACATATACATTTTTACCCCACTTTGGCAATCTTTATCTTTTAAATGGATTATTTAGGTTATTTATATTTAATCTAACTACTGAAGTATTTTTGGTTTCTGTGTATTATGTGTTCCATCTATTCTTCATTTTATATTTCTTCCAATGGATTCATAAAATAATTTTTTACTCTTACCCTTTACTCCTGTTATAGCTTTTGGTGGTATAATGCCAAGTTTTTGTTGTATATATACAATAGAATTTTATTTATCTATCTTCAGTGTTTTACAATCCAGTTTAACTTTCCTTTTTCACAAATCCTTGAACCCATGTTTTCGCTCTTCTTTATTTCTTGTACGACTGAGATGTTGACATTGAATTCTGGTTTTGTATATCTGAATTTATTTTTATTTACTACACATTTCAATATCCCTTGTAGTTAATAATTATTTTGACTTCTTTAATTTATTATTTTTACTAATCTTGAAATCTTGTATAAATAAAATCATACAGTATGATCTCTTTTGTAGCCACCTTCTTTTGATTACTATATTGTGTATCAGATATTTTGAGGAGTTGTATCAGTGATTTTTCCATCTCTGAGAGTTGTCTACTATATGAATAGTTCACATTTTATTTTTCAATTCCCCTGAGAATGGGAAATTGCTTATTACCCTATTGTGGCTATTAGGAAAAGTAAATCATTTAAAATGGCAGAACATATTTAAAGTAGTGAAAGAAAATGCAAATGTCAACCAAAGAATTCTGTACCAGCAAAATTATCCTTCAAAATGAAGGGGGAAATTAAAACATTCCTAGATAAACAAAAGCTGTGGGACTTTTTTGCTAGGGGATCTGCTTTATAAGAAATGCTAAAGAGAATCCGTCTAGCTGAAAAGAAAGGATGCAAGCTATATGAAGAAACAAATATAATGGTAACTACACATCACATTTAATTATGAAGATAATTTTACTCCTTTTTTGGTTTGTAACAGCTTTTTTGTCTTCTATATTATTTAAACAACAAATGGATAAAAATTATAAATCCATGTTAACAAACTTACAATGTATAATGAACTAATTTGTGGAAAAATCAACATAAATGAGGAAGGAGTTTTATAGCAGCAAACAATTTTATTTTATTGAAGCAAAGTGGGTGTCATTTTAAACTACATTGTTATAAACTTAGGATATTAATTATTATCACCAGAGTAACCACTAAGAAAATACCTTAACATATGCAGAAATATGAATGAAGGGTGAATTAAAATGGTACATTATAAAAATCAGTCACAATCAAAGTAATGTTGCATGAATTTAGAAATAAAATAGATATGACTTGTAGAAAGCCATAGGAAATGGCAGAAATAAGTGATCCCTGTTATTAATTACTCTAAAGTTAAATGGACTAAGCTCACCAATTAAGACAGAGATGGTGTAATGTTTTTTTAAAAAAACACATGATACAACTATATCTTCTCCATAAGAGAATCAATTTAACGCTGATGACACAAATAATTTGAATATGAAATGATGGATGAAAATATTCCATGCATAGAATAACCATACTAATAAATGATAAAATATACTTTAAGTCAAAATTTTTATAGACAAAGAAGGATATTATAAATTGATAAAAGAATGCATCAATAGGACATAAAAATTATAGACAGATACAAACCAAGCAAGAGAGCCCCAAAATCATTGAACCAAACTTTAACAGAATAATAGGTGGAAAAGACCATTTTACAATAATACCTGTAGAGTTTAATACCTCATTTCCCATAAAAGGTAGGTTTTAATTATGATCAATCAGAAATAGAGTACTTGAAAATCACTATTAAAAAACTAGAACTAACAGTCTTACCTAATACACTGCACCCATCAATGGCAGAACACACAATCTTTTCAAGAGCACATAGAACATTATTAAGTATAGACCATATTTTAGGGAACAAAATGTTTCAGTTATCTTAAAATGATTGAAGTTTTCCAAAGTCTCACCTCCAACAACAAAATGAAGCTTGACATCAATAACAGAAGGAAAACTGCAATATTCTCAAATATGAGGGAATTAAACAACCATTCTCTTAAACCATGAAGGAGTCTAATTAAAAATCACAAGGGAAATTAAAACAAATTGTTTGAAATAATGAAAATTAAATACTATATACCAAAATGTATGCGAGACAGCAGTTCTCAGAGGGAAATGTATAGCTTTAGATGCCTACATTAAAAAGGAAGATCTCGAATCAATGAAGTAACTTTACATCTAAAGGAACTATAAAATGAAGAGTAAACTAAATCCATATCTAACAAAAAGAAGGGAATAATAGAAATTAGAACAAGTACAAGAAAAAGAGAATAGAAACACAATAGAGAGAGGCAAGATGGCGTTGGTGTAGGAGGGCGCACACTGCAAGCTCACAGAGCAAGGCGGATTGGGGACGGGGTCCTGCCCGGTGGTCTGTGCTGTGCACGCGTGGAGTGAGAGGCTTGGGACATCTATCTGCGCGGATCGGCGGCGTGGACCGAACAGCGGAGATTCGTGAGTTTTGAGGCTGCTGGTGCAGGTTGGCACAGGCGGCTGAGCCCCGCGGTTACGGAAAAAAAAAAATAAAACGGCCATTTGGAGCCGCGGGCGGGCGAAAAGTTTTATTTTCTGGGGAGCTGGCTGCCTGGCGCCCCTTGGACCTTGTGTGAACAGAGCAAACGAGCTAGTCAGCACCCGGTGAACCGGAGGGGGGATTTTGGTCGGGGAACGCAGCTGATTTCCCTAGCCACCCAGGGATAAGACCCAGGCCCGCTGCGGAGCCAGGAGGAAGGGACACTTCCCAAAGAAGGGAGGGTTCGGTTGGAAGACAGGGCAGGATATTTTATATTTTTAGACATTGATCTGGCTGCCTGCACCGCCCCATAGCTTTGGGGAGCAGATAAGCCGACCTGAAGCAGCATTAGGCTGAGAGCAGACGCGAATCTGCACTCTAACTGATTTACTGAGCAGCCCAGTGACGCTGGAGCTCGGCGCCAGAAGGGGCGGAATCCGCCATCTTTAGCACTCCTCACTGACTAACATCAGAGTTTCAGATAACCTGGGGAGTCCGGAAAGTGG
>JAKSZT010054437.1:2291141-2308616 GCA_026826555.1 Tolypeutes matacus | reverse complement strand
GGACATCACCATCCCAGTCGCCTCTGGATTGGGGGAAGAACTATGGACTAGAGTGGACTTGATGGTATTCTCTTGCTCACATATGGTGATTCTTGCAATGCAAGTAATTATAACAATGAGGTGGAGCCAGTGGCCATTTGACAGTTTTTTGGGTAGGGAGGGGATGAGCAGTTGAAATACAGGGGCTTCTTTGGGAGTTGGAGGTTGTCCTGAGTACTGTTGTGGCAATGGATGTAGGCCATTTTAAATCAGCACACACCACTCAGAACTGAGTGGGAGAGAGTGTGGTCTACAGTGTGAACTGTGGTCTATGGTTGGTGGCAAGGCTCCAGGAGGTGTAAGTTCATTGAGGTTGGTGGGCCACACTATGGGAGATGTTTGTGTTGGATGTGGTGGGAGTTGTGGGAGGTGGGCAACATGGGAATCCGAGTGGGTTCCGTATAATATTTTAGGTAATCCAAGCACCTCTTAAAATATATGTATATATATATATATAAAATAACATTTTTGTAAGCAAATACACATATATGCATATATATTTATATATCATTTTACAAATGTTTGTATGTATTGTGAGAATTTTGATTTTTACCCATAATAAAAAAAAAAAAAAAATGGAGAAAATAGTTATTCTTGTACTGCAAAGTAAAATGCCTATTAATTAACATAATCATAGTAAAGGTGTGGAATTAAAGAGTGTTAAAAATAGTTAGTCCCCCTGGGGGACTAGAGGAGCTTCCCAATACCCAGGAGGCTCTTGAGGTGGGGGAGCTGCAAGGTAAACAAGTGGGGGTGCAGCACCCAGCCAATTCAAGGGAAGAGATTTATAGAGGGAGAGGAGATAGGGTGGTTGGACCAGGAAAAATACAGCTCCAGGGAGAGGTTATGGCTAGCTGATCAGGCAGGCTGCCACACACACCCTGGGAGAGAGAAGAAATGGTTCAGTGAGGAGGCAGGCTGACAAGTGCCTAACAGTATGAGAGAGTGGGAAACCTAGAGATGCAAATACCATAAATATTAAATGTCCAACTGGCCTAGGGTAAAAAGGGCGGGCAGAGGCAAACAACAAGCCTTCAGAAGTCTTCAGAAGCCTAACCTAATTAGTAGAAAGGTGTAGCTAAGTGAGTAAACCCTGGCTTCAAGTATACAATGACCTGGGTTCAATATAGGGTACCTCCTAAAAACAAAAAGAAAAAAGCATACCTGACACCACAAATAAAGGGGTTGGGGAGAGGCATGCCAGGAGCTGCAGGGAGCAAGAGTTGAAGGACAAACAGCCTTGGGATGGGGAATTCAGACTGAGATATTTTTATTAGGTTATTTGAGTTTAATTTGCTATTTTTATTTAGTTTTGTTTTTATTCCTTATTCTTCTCTCTACACCTGGGTAAGGCAGGATTGCAAGGAGATTGATTGGTGAGTGCTGGAAGCCTCAGACGCATGCTAGTGGCCTGAGAGGGAAGCCTGATTTCCTTTTCTGTTCTTTTCTCTTTTTTGCAGTTTTTCTTGCTTTTTTTCACCCTGTTTTTTTTTTTTTTTTCTTCTTCTCATGTTTCTCCTTAGTTTATTTCTTTTCTTCCTTCCGTGTTTCCCTCTTCCATTGTGTTTCTTTCATTCCACCTTCTCTTTTCAGGTCCTCATTTTCTTTCTTCTCATCTTTCTGGTCTTTTGTTTTATTCCATCTTTTGTTCCTGTTTCTTTCTTTTTTTACTCCACATTTTTTATTCTTAATCCTTTTTACAGTTTATGATTTTTCACTCTTATTTGTTATTTATTTTCTCTTTCTTTCCTCTTTTTTTGAAGGTTCCTTTTCCACCCTGTGTATTTTAAAATTCTTTTTCTCATTTCCTTTCTTTCCCTTTCCTTTACCTTCATATTTTATGGGAGCAACATGGACAACTACAAGGATATAGAATAAGTGTCAAAAAGGAAACTTTACACAAAACAAAATGAAATAAAACCCTAGAGTAGCAAGAGAAGCTAACCATCTGACTAAGTCCATCAAGATAATCAAATGACTAGACACCAGCAAAAAGCTACAAACCATATTAAGAAAGTGGAAGACAAGGTCCAGTCTAATGAATAAACTAAAAAACACAAGGAGATACCAAACATGGAACAACTAATCAAGGATGTCCAAACAATTATACTGAATAAACTTAATAAATTGAAGGAAGCAATAAAATATATTAAAAAGAAACTGGGGGGACATACAGAAGAAATCATAAAAGTACATAAAAAGATAACATATCTGATGGCAATGAATGGCACAATTCAAGAAATTAAAAATAATCTGTAGGCATATAAAAGCAGATTTGAACTGGCAGAGGACGGAATTAGTGGCATAGAAGATAATACATCTGAAATCACACAGATAGATCAGAGAAATAAAAAGACAGAGAGAATTCTGAATGATAACACAAAATGCACAAACATATGTGAAATAGGCATGCCACAGGGAGAAGAGAAGGGAAAGGGGACAGAAGGTGTGTTGGAGGAAATAATGGCTGAAAATTTCCCAACTCTTTTGAAGGACATAAATGTAGATGTCCAGGAAGTACAGCATACTTCAAACAGTATAAATCCTAACAGATCTATTGCAAAACATATTCTTATCAAATTGTCAAACATGCAGGAAACAGAATACTTAAAGCATGAAGAGAAAAGAAATCCATCACATACAAGGGAAGCTTGACAATATTAAGTCCTGATTTGATTAAGCCCTGATTTCTCACCTGAAACCATGGAGGTGAGAAGGCAATGATTTGACATAGGTAAGATGTTAAAAGAAAAAGAAAAAAAAAAAAAAAACAAAAAACTGCCAGATAAGAATTCTGTATCCTGCAAAGCTGTCATTCAAAGATGAGAGTTTAAAATATTCACAAATAAACAGAAATAAATAAAGTTTGTCAACAAGAAACCTGCCCTTCAAGAAATACTGCCCTTAAAGGTATTGATTCTTTAAGAAATAAATTTAATTAAAATTTTGAAGATAGATGGTCCTATTAAAAAGATAAAGAAAATGGTAGTAGGTGGGCCCAAAAAGGGGGTCAGCCATGACATACTGGACCATGAGAGTGAGAAAGGCTAGGTGACTTTAGAGGCTGAATCCTCCCAAAGAATGATGGAAAACAGCATTCTTCCTTGAGTTCTTTTATGCTGTTAGTTAAGTCTAGGGAGAGATTGTGGTAGACCTAGATTATGCTTAGGTCAGCTAGGAGAGGTATGAAGAGAGGCACTGCCCTAGACATAAACTCACAAAGACAGTATAGGCAATAACAAAACAGGCATATTGCAGGCAAAATAAAGACATTACTTAAAGATAGCCATTTCTTTATCTTATAGGGGCATTCAGTGACTACTTAGAAAATAAATTAAATTTACCAAGACTTTTAATATGTTCAATATCCCTTCACATATGATTTAGAAGAGGTATTATCATAATCATCAGGCATATTGGTATACTAATACTAATTAATATTAATCAATAATCAAGTTCCTAATTGAGCTGCAATCAATAGATCTAAACTCAAGTTTTGCAATACCGTAGATGTAATCTCTCCATGGGAGCAGGCCATAATGCCAGTTGTGTTTGTGTAAGTTCTACTCACGGTGCTCTGGTAATTGTTGCTCAACTTGGTATACCCTCCACACAGCCAGCACTCTACTGCAATGTTGACCTTTGAGAGAAGTTAGGAAGTTAGGGCTCCAGGATTTCACTGGCCTGGTGCATAGCACACTTTGGCACTATGAAACAGTGCCAGTGTGGAGGCATGTCCATGGTACATCTGGCCATGTAAAGACATTGTTGGCTGCTGCAGGAGTCTGAAACTGCAACATACTCTCCATCCACTTCAGGAACTTAATCAAATATGTGGTGGATACTTTTATAGTTTTAGGGGTCAGTCAGTGACCAACCTAGGCAATAACTCAAATGGAGAGGCATCATGCTGGGTATTTGGACCTGACTTGAATGCACAAGGGAGTTTGACAATACAGAAGTCTATCTCTTTTAATCTTTATACAATTTCTAATCATTTCCAATGCAATGTATAACATCCAAAGGAACTAAACTAGTTTGGTACTTTGTTTTTTACTTCTAAACTTTACCATAACTATATTAATTAATAGGTATTTTCCTCTAACAGTACATGGGACTTTCATCCAGTTCCAACCTGGGTGCTGGACCAGTCTCCCCTCACCCACAATATAATAGCAAGAGAGGTTTATGCCCTGTCAGGCAGGGACTACTGCCCTAACCAGAAGGAAGTAACTATAGAAGAATGACCATCAACCCTAAGCACCCCTTTAAGAATAAGGGCTTTAACTCTATAAGGAGGGAGTTGAGGTGGGTTAGTATAATGAAAGAGGGAAGGCAGCTGGCCCAGCAGACAATATGGCTAACAGACAACAAGGCTGACAGACAACATGGCTGACAGAAAACATAGCTGCAAGACACTGCTAAGACATTGACCTCGGCCTTGAGTCCCAGTTGGGACTCTTTCTGGGATGGAAGGGAGGCCCTGGATATTGCAAACAAGCCTCAGCATTGGTCTCGAACATTAGTGGTGTAACCAATAACAGCTGGAGCTTCTCCCCTTAGCATTCACAAAGTAAGGAATAGTTAATAGCTTAAAAGGAAACCACACAAGCCAAAGCCTGCTCTTTCTGCCTAGAGGAGCCCACACCAAATCTGAGTGAATATTTCCATCATTCTCTACCATTTCTTAGCAATTTCTGTTCTTTTCCACAATTTTCCAATAAATTATTTTTACTGGACTAAAAAAATACTTGTTCTGCATGTTAAGAGGAAAAAGAAATGTAGAGAGGGTTGGAGGAGAGTGTAGAAAGGAAGATTATTAATAAGAATAACTGAAATATAAAATAAGTATTAAAAACAAAATATGACATTTATGAAACTAAATAAAAAATAGCTGGGGCCAAGATGGCATCAGATTACGAAGGCAGGTCTCGAGTTTCTCATAAAAACAATGGAAAAAAAGACAAAACCTGTCCAAGGGACATGATTTGGGGGGTCAGCGGGACAGGACAGTGCTTCACAACTCCCATGAGTTTGAGTGACAAATGTGAAGAACCTGAAATAACAAACATGATTTACAAAACACCTGTGGCAGCTGGGAAAGGTTCCCCTGTCCCACCCTAAGATATGAAGCTGGAGTAAACCCCTGAATTACATAAGCTGACTGAGAGGGAAACAGACATCTTTCGTCCTGGCAGCTGTTACCAAGGAAATGGGGGAGAGTCAGGGAGCTTTTCATGAGTGAATTCAGCGAGCAGGCATGCTTTGGCCAGAAAAAACATGGGAAAATGGAGATTGAAACAAGTCCATGGAAAGGTGCACTGAGGAGTGCCTTTTGCTGGTTGGTCTGGAAATTACATGGACAAAACCTGCTTTTGGTTCTCTCTTTCACTAACTCCTGGGATAAAATCTGTGTTCCATTAGTGGGTGCCTGGCCCAATTCTGATAACTTATGCTGTGCAATTTTAAAGACATATTAAGTTGAAATAAATATCAAAGAAAAGCCATGAAAAAGCAATACACAAGAGAGAGAAATTGGCCATCAGAATAAATACACCAACATATTCAGATAATAGGCATTAACAAAACATTACAAGGCATACTAGGCAATGGGAAGAGATGGCCCAGCCAAAGGAACAAACCAAATATCCTGAAGACATACAGGATTTAAGACAATTAATCAATGATAATCACACATATCTCTTGAATCAATTTAAAGAATTGAAAGAAAATATGACTAAAGAGATAACAGATATTAAGAAGACATTGGGTGGGCATAAAGAACAATTTGAAAGCCTGCAAAGAAAAGTAAAGGAGTTTATGAGAATGAAAGACATCATGGATGAGATTAAAAGTACATTAGATACACATAAGGGGATATTTAAATTGCTTGAAGATAGAATAAGAGATTTCAAAGACAGAACATCTAAACTGGAAAAGACAGGAGAATAGAAAGAGAAGAGAAAGGAAAAAATGGAAAAGGTCTCAGAGAATTGAATGACAATGTGAAAGGCACAAACATTATGCAATATCAGTATCGCAATAGGAGAAGAGACTTGAAAAGTGGCAGAAAGAATACTTGAGGAAATAATGACTAAACACTTCCCAACCCTTATGAAAGACATATCAATGTCCAAGAAGGAAAATTCACCCCAGGGGAAGTTTGATATTTATGAATTCCAAAAAAGAGATATTGATTATGTTTGTAAACTGGTCTGTGCATCTGGGCATGATACCATTTAATTGTATTAGATTTAGTTGAGATGTCTTTGATTAAATTATGTTAAGATTCAACCACATCACTAGGGTGACTGAGAGTTGAGTCCCCACCCCCTTGGTGGGTTATATAAATGGATGGTCAATCAAGAACACAGAAGTAGATACACAGAAGAAATACACAGAGGAAGAGAGACAGCTCCATTGGTGTAGCAGAGAGATGAGCCATTCACCTGATAGTTTGGTAAAGTGCATATATGCATAACCTAAAGAAAGCATCGTACACAACAGTGGGTGAAAGATTGAAAACTTTCTCTCTGAGATCAGGAACAAGACAAAGATGCCCACTGTAAACATTATTGTTCAATATTGTACTAAAAGTTCTAGCTAAAGCCTTTAGGATAGATAAAGAAATAAAAGGCACCCAAAAAGGAAAAGAAGAAGTGAAACTTTCACTTTTTGCTGATGGTATGATCCTATATTTAGAAAACCCTAAAAAATCTGTAACAAAGAAATCCCTGCCACGAAGAATAGGCATATAAGATTTAGGGGCACCTGCTAGCCGTGGTGATAGGATTCACCCTATTTACAAGGGAAGAGGTGGGCTTGATGTGGGTGAGGTTTGTCCACAATCACAATAAAAGATTAATATGTCAAAATCAATAACGTTTCTATTCACTACTGATGTGCAATTAGAGGGAATCAGAAAAAAATATATTCCACTTTTAAAAGGAACTAAAACAATGAAATATTTAGAAATAAACTCAACCAAGGATATAAAGTACATGTATTCAGAAAACTACAAAATATTGCTAAAAGAAACTGAAGATGTAAATGGAAGGACACTCTGTATTCATGGATTGGAAGATTAAATTTCATCAAGGTACCAATTCTACCTATATTGATTCACAGATTCAGCAAATTCCCAATAAAATTCTCAACAGCATTTTTTGCAGAAATCGAAAAGCCAACAACTAAATATATTTAAAAGTGTAAGGGGTCCCGAATAGCCAAAACTATCATTAAATTGAAGAATGAATTTGGAGGACTCTTACTTCCCTACTTTAAAGCATATTACTTAGCTACAGTGTTTTTAACAGCATGGTACTTGCATAAAGATAGACATATTGAGCAATGGGACCAAACCAAGAACTCAGAAATTGACCATCACATCTACAATCATGTGATTTTTGACAAGGCTTTTAAGCACAACTACCTGCACCAGAACAGTCCATTCAACAAATGGTGCTAGGAGAACTGGATATCCATAGCCAAAAGAAACAAAAAGGAACCCAAACTCATGCTTTATACAAAAATTAGGTCAAACTGGATCAAAGACCTAAATATAAAAGCTAGAACCATAAAACCAGAAGAAAATGCAGGAAAACATCTTCAAGATCTTGTATTAGGTGTTTGTTACACAAAAAGCTTACACCCAAAGCATGAGCAACAAAAGAAAAAAAAAAAAAGATAAATGGGACCTCCTCAAAATTCAACACTTTTGCACCTCAAAGGTCTTTGTCAAAAAGGGGAAAAGAAAGCTGACTTAGTGGGATAAATTATTGGGTAATCACATATCCGATAAGGATTTTATATCCATAATATATAAAGAGATCATACAATTCAACAATAAAAAGACAATTTTTTTTTTTTTTAAATAGAGAAAAGTCTTGAAAAGACAGTGGTCTAAAGAAGAAACAAAAGTGGCAAAGAAACACATGAAAAATGTTCAATATTACTAGTGATTAGAGAAATGCAGGTTAAATTACAATGAGATATCATTTCACACCTATTAGATTGGCTACTTTTAAAATTCAGAAAAATGTAAATGTTTGACAGGATGTGGAGAGATAAGAATGATTATTCATTATTGGTGGAAATGTAGAATATTACCACCACTGGGAAGGACTGTTTGTCAGTTCCTAAGGAAGTTGAATACAGACTTGCCATGGAACCTGGCAATATCATTGCTAGATATATACCCAGAAGAACTGAGAGCAGTGACATCAACAGACATCTGCACACTGATGTTCACAGCAGTGTTACTCATGATAGCCAAGTTTTGGAAACAACCCAGTCGTCCATCAACTAATGAATGGATAAGCAAATTGCCATGTATACACATGATGGAATATTATGCAGTAGTAAGAGAAAATGACGTCATCAATCATATCAGATCATGGAAAAACTTGGAGGGAAATATGTTGAGTGAAGTAAACTAAACACAAAAGTAGAAATACTGTATGATTGTGCTATTATGGACTAAATATTTTATGTGAACTCATGGGATAAATAATTAGAATATAAGTCACCAGAAAATAGAATGAAGGTAGAGAAAGGAAAAGTGATGGTTCATTTGTGCAGAATTGGTTAAAAGTTTGTAAATCTTTGGAAATTAATGGAAATGGTGTTTATGACTATTAGAGCTATTACATGGCTATGAGAGTGGTTGAAAGTGAAAGCCTAAGGACATTTATATTACTAGAAAGAAATCGACAAAATGTAACATTGTACCGTATAACAGTGAAACCTCACATAAATATGATTATGGATGATATTGCATATATAAGACCACTTTTACAAAATACAAATACAAATAAACTATAAAGAAGGAAATCGAATAGCAGCTATATATGTCAGGGGAAGCATAGAGAGATTGAGAGGTGATGAGGTTTTTTGTTTTTTTTTTGATGTTGGCTTGTTTGGTTGGTTGATTTTTTTTTTTTTTGGTATTATTATTATTGGAGTAATAGAAATGCTCTAAAATGATTGGAGTGATGAATGCACAATTATGTAATTATTCCAAATACCATTGATTGTACACATTGGATGCATTTATGGTTTATTACTATTCTAATCAATAAATTGATTTGAAATAATATGTTATTTTAGACAAATGCAAATATTTAATGATATTTATTAGTAACTAATGTTAACAGACACTTTTTTAGGAGTCTACAGAGTTTTCATAATAAAAATAATGCAACTGAAAAAATGCCTGATATAAGTACTGACTTGTCAGTAATAACACTGAATATTAATGGATTAAACTCTCCAATCAAAAGACACAGATTGGCAGAATGGATAAGGAAATATGAGCTATTGATATGCTTTTACAAGAAACTCACCTTAGACCTAGGG
Organism: Tolypeutes matacus; assembly: GCA_026826555.1. Lineage (NCBI taxonomy): Eukaryota > Metazoa > Chordata > Mammalia > Cingulata > Chlamyphoridae > Tolypeutes > Tolypeutes matacus. The sequence goes on along the minus strand of JAKSZT010054437.1, from coordinate 2,299,220 downwards.
ACACAAGGAGGTTGCAAGTGAATGGTTGAAAAATAATTTTACATGCAAACAATAAAAAATGGGTGGGAGTAGCTATACTGATATCAGAGAAAAAAGAATTTAAATGCAAACTATTGTAAGAGACATAGGGCACTATATATTTATAAAAGGGGTAATCTATCAAGAAGAAAGAGCAAACATAAACATTTAATGACCTAACCAGGTGCCCTAAAATACATGAGGCAAAATACATGAGTTGAAAAAACTAGGGGGACAAATAAATGCCACTACAATAACAGTTGGGGATTTTATTACACGATTATCACTGTTAGACAGGACGTCTTGACAGGGGGTTAATAAAGAAAAAGAGACACTGAATTATACATTAGAGGATCTAGACCTAGTAGACAGAAGATTAATAAAATTGAGGAACCCTTAGCTAGACTGCCAAAGAAAAATAGTGATAAGGTCTAAAAACAAAAACAAAGAAAATGAGGGAGGGTATATCATCATTGATCCCACGTAAATAAATAGTATCATAAGAGTATACTTTGAAAAATTGTATGCCAAAAAGATGGATGACTTAGATGAAATGGGTATATATCTAGAATCACACAAGCAGTCTACATTGATGAAGGAAAAATTTGATGAACTCAAAAAACCTTTCACAAGTTATGAGATTGAATTAGTCTTCAAAAAACCTCCCAAATATAACTGGATATCCATATCGAAAAGAAAAAAGACCCCTATCTCACACCTTACACAAAAATATAACTAAAATGGTATCATGGACCTAGATATAAAAATGACAACCATAAAATGCCTTAATGAAAATGTAGGCCAATATCTTCAAGATCTTGTAGTAGATGGTAGTTTCTTAAACCTTAAGCCCAAAGTAAGAGCAACAAAAGAAAAAAAAAATCGATAAATTTGCTGTCCCCCAAATTAAACACTTTTGTACTTCAAAGGACTTTGTCAAAAGAGTGAAAAGGCAGCTGACTCAATGGGAGAAAATATTTGACAATCACATATGATAAAGGATTAATATCTATTGAGATCATACAACTCAACAGTAAAAAGACAATCTGACCAATTAAAAAATGGGCAAATGACTTGAACAGACAATTGTCCAAAGAAGAAATACAAATTGCAAAGAAACACATGAAAAAAAATGTTCAGTATTCCTAATGATTAGGGAAATAAAAATCAAAACTAAGAAATATATAATTTCACACAAAAGACTGGCTGCTATTAAAAATTGAGAGAGATATTACTCTCTGCTCTTTTCTGCTTGTCTACTTGAAAAAAACTCTTTGTGTGGTAATAATTTGTCTTAAGGAAAGTCCTCAGTCATATGGATTCACCTAGACAGATTTCCTTACAACATATTTGCATCAAACTCCTTCTCACAAATCTATATAAAATATAAGAGGATGACCTGTTAAGCTTTTTTCCTTGATTTGTATGAATTTAAATGGCTTAAATCTGGAGGTGAAGAAAATTTCAGACTCCTTCCTGCCCCAATAATTGATCCCAGCCTCTTATATGTGTGTAAATGTGGGGAGTGATTTGGGTGGTAAGATCTAAAGCAGTCTTTTGTTGATGTCCCTCTCAGTATACCACATTTCTGGGTTGAAGGTCAAGTAGAATCTGTTTAGAGAACTCTCAGGGAAGGCAGGTTGCATTTGTGAATGAGGGAACTGTGTATATATGATTACTCCCTTATAATTTTTAGCAATTTCACATAATAATATATTGAGATCTGGTATAATAGGAAAATCTGTTAGCCTCACAGATTTTCTCATTATGATTTCAAATGGGAAAACCAATGTTTTCCTGAGGGATTAGATCTTATGGCCATCAAAGCTAAGAAAAGAATCATAGGCCAAAGTAGACAGAGTCAGATAATTTAGCTAATATATGTTTTATGTTACCATGTGGTCTTTCTACCTTTGCTTATGATTGAGGGTGTTAGTGACAGTGAAACTCTTGGTTGATGAATAAAACCTTGAAAAGTTCCTGGATTCCAGTTCCAGTGAAAATGGGTATCTATCATTGAGAGAATAGCAGGAATTCCACAGATGGGGGAAACAAAGTCTAATCACTTTTTAGATACTATGAAGGCAATAGTCTTACAACAAGTAAAAGTTTCTAACTCCCAGCGAATAGATATCTGATAACAAGGACATATCGTATAGAAGTGGGTAGTTGTATAAAGTCCATTTGAAGAGGTTCAAAGGAACTGTCCATCAAAGTATTTAATTTTGTTCTACCTTTAATTAAGTTCTACCAGATTTGTGGAATTGACTAGTGGAACATGATACATTCACTTATCTTGCTTCTCATTTAAAATATGCCACACCAATTAAGTTTTAGAGTCAAATAAGGGATTAAATACTACCTCAAGTAGTGGCACTCATGAAGGCTCTGGAGACATCCAGACACTATAGTCAGGACAGATAGCTCAGGAGTTTGATATCTTGCCAGAGGCCCCACTTTAGAGTTTATGCTTTCCTGTGTGACAGAGATGGACTTAGTTGTGGTTTCCCTAACCATGGCTCTTCTGGCCCTTCTATTTGAACCTATAATTAGTACAAGCGTTGATAGGTGTATGTCCAAGAGACTAAAATTTTGGTGTTTTCCATGTGCCAGCTGGAACCTGATTCTCAACAGAGTTGCAACACCTACACTCCAGTTCACTGGACTCACCCAGGACAACTAATAAGGAGATAATGGTGGACAATGTCTATCCCAAGAAACTGAGAGATTCTACAACTGCCTGGAAGTTAGGCCCATTCATCTGCCCTATGAGATCAAAGCCTCCTCTCAATTTGAGGTAGAGTGGGCATCACCATCCCAGAATCCTCAGGATTGGGAATGAACTAGGAACTAAAGTATGCTTACTGGTGTTCTATTATAGACACATCAAGTGTAACAAATGTTCCACACTGATGAAGGATGTTGTTAATGTGGGAAAATGTGGGAGGTATAGGGAGAGAGGCATATGGGAACTCCCATATTTTTATGTAACATTTCTGTAATCTAAGTATCTTTTAAAATATGTATAATAAAAATATATTTTTAAAAAATGAGGGATTCTAAACAACAATGTTTGTATTTATGTAAGTCTTGGCCATGGGCAATTTTAGAGCCTCAGGTTCTATCATGAGAGCATCCTGTTACCATCAGAGCCCATCAGAATGAAGGGATATCCATTTCTGATCCAATTTTGCTTTTCAAATTCAGAAGCTGATTATTGAAATGTACTCAGGAACCCTCAATCTTACCTACAGGTTTTAAAATTGTAAAACCGTATGACCCAACATTCATGTTGATTGTGCTATCCTTTTAGCAAAAAGATCAGCCTAAGTATTTCCTTTATATTCCTCAGTGTTTATTCTTGATTTGGCTTCTATTTTTATAATTGCCACTTAGAATTTTATAGCCTCAAGGCAGTTATTACTAGGAAGACATTTTTATGGGAGTTCCTACAGATGTTATGAATCCCCTTGTTTCCAGATCATGCCAAAGTCATGGACTACATCAAAGGTATATCTACTTTCTTTATAGATGCTCAGAGATGTCCAGAAAGTGCCAACTGGATTCTTATCTGTCCTGCAGGGGAAACTTGGGAACAACTGGGAATAACAAAGAAAAGAGGTTATCTCTACCACTGCATGGCTATTGTTGTCATTAGCTAGATATGCTAAGAAAAGTTCAGTTAAAAGCAGAAGCTGTAGGACAGAGATTTGAAGCGGCTTTAGCTCCTAAGCAAAGGATATGAGGTTACTATTTTCCAAAATGCTGAGTATTAGCAAAAATGTTATAAACCTAAAAGCGTCAATTAGAAGTAACGGCATGTAAAATTGCAAAAATGCCTGGAAGAAGGATGCCACCATGGCAGGTCTGAGTGGTTATCAAGACAGAAGATTGTAATCCAAAATTGTGGGATCCCTTGGAGGGTCTGGAAGAGAAATGTCTATTCAAATCAATTGCCCATTTTTTCAATGGGTTGTTTGTCTTTTTATTTTCGAGGTGTAAGATTTCTTTATTTATGCTGGATATTAGGCTCCTATCAGATATATGGTTACCAAATATTTTGTCCCATTGAGAAGGCTGACTTTTTACTTGTTTGACAAACACCTTGAGGAGTAAGTGTTTTTAAATTTGAGGAGGTCTCATTTATCTATTTTTTTATTCATTGCTCATGCTTTGGGTGTAAAGTTCATGAAACCATTTCCTAGTACAACGCTCTCACCTTGTTTTTTCCTTTCAATTTATAGACCTTCCTTTAGTATTTTTGAAGTGCAGGTTTCTAATTGGCCTACTCTCTTAATTTCTGTTTATCTGTGAATATTTTGAACTCTCCATCATTTTTGAATGCCAGTTTTGCTGGATAGAGAATTTGTGGCTGGAAGTTTTTTTCTTTTAGTACTTTGACTATGTCATAACTCTGTCTTCTTGCCTCCATGGTTTCAGATGAGAAATCAGCACTTAATCTTATTGTGCTTCCCTTGTATGTGATGGTTCTCTTTTCTCTTGCTGCCTTGAGTATTTTCTCTTTGTCTTGAGTGTTGGACATTTTGACAAGTATATGTCTTGGAGTTGGCATGTTGGGATTTATACTGTTTGGCATGCACTGTGCTTCCTGGGTCTGCACATCCATCTCTCTAAATAGGGTTGGGAAAATTTCAGCCATTATTTCCTTCAACACTCCTTCTGTTCCCTTTCCCTTCTCTTCTCCTTCTGGGATGCCCATAATGTGTATGTTTGTACATTTTGTGTTGTCGGTTATATTCCTGAGTCCCTGCTGGGTTTTTTCCATCTTTTTGTCTATCTGTTCTACTATCTGTTTGATTTCAGATGTATTGTCTTCCACATCACTAATTCTTTCTTTTGCCTGTTGAAATCTGCTGTTATGTGAATCCAGCATCTTTTTTATTTCTTACATTGTGCCATTGATCACCATCATATCCGTTATCTTTTTATGTATGTTTACCATTTCTTCAGTATGTTCTCCCGGTGTCTTCTTAATATCCTTAATCTCTTCCTTCACTTCATTAAGTTGTTCCATGATATTTGTTTGGAAAGCTTTGATTAGTTTTTCAATGTTCTGCATCTCTTCCTGGTTTTTAGTTTGTTCATTGGATTGGTCCATGTCTTCCTGTTTCTCAGTGTGGTTTGTAATTTTTTTTTTTTTTTTTTTTTTTTTTTGCCCTCTAGTCATCATTTTATCTTGTTCGGTTTATTCAGTTGATTAGCTTCTCTGTCTGCTGACACTTTGTTCTTATTTTATTTCCTTGCTTCTTTCTATGTTCCCTTGAAGAGAACAGATTAGGGCCAGAGGAATCAAAAGATGTGAGAAAGGAAGAAGGAAAATATTAATATTGATAAAAGTTAGAAGAGGGGCCATATAAGACTTAATGAAACAAATATTTAGCTCATGTAGGCAGTGTAGAGAATTGGGTAAACAGTGGAGCACCTACAATGGACTGGAAAATGAAATAGAGGAATATATATAAAATTATTTAGAAGAGAATGATCAGGAGGGACAGAAAGAGTAAAGGAAGTGTTGAAAGGAGAAATTAATATTAATTAAAAAGAAACAGAATAGATAGAATAGAAATTGTCACCCTTATGTTGTGAGCTAATGAAAAAACGTGGTATGTAAGAATCACAAAAGAAAGCAGAAGGCAGAAAGATGAAGGAAGGAAAAGAGCTTGGGAGACAAAATCAATATAGACATAGAATGGTAAATCACTGAAGAAGAAGCACAGCAAGGAAGAGGCAAGCTAATAGCACCTAATTAAAAAAAAAAAAAAAAGAAAGAAAGAAAAAAGAAGGGGGGGCAAGAAAGAGAAAAGAAAAGCAAGAGACAACAAATAAACAGAAAAAACAAACAACCACACAAGCAAGCAGTCAAACAAATCTAAGGAAGAACAGTGTTCCTTCTTGGGCCCTTGTGGAACTTCTCAGCCTGCTTGAGTTTATCAATCAATTGCCCTGCAAGGTTCTATCTGCAAGTTTTGAGGCAGATTTTAGCTATTAAACTAAATTAAAAAGAAAAATTCATTTTTACTTTTTAAAGTGACTGTCCTTTTTTTGTTGGTGGTGAAATAATGGACCCAAAAGGAGTCTTCTTCTAGACTACCCCCTTCACCGAGGGGACCCTAACTAGGCTTGTGGAAACTAATTAAGCACTTCCCACTTCCTTGGAGAGCTGAAACTCTGATGTTTGTCCATGCAGAATGATAAAATTGGCCGACTCCGACCCCTGGAGCCAAGCCTCAGTGTCAACAGGTTGCTGGGTAAATCAGGCCTCCTCAGTAGATTCTCCTCTCCCTCAGACTGGTGCTGCTTCAATCCAGCTTATCTGCTCCCCAAAGCTATGAGGGGGTCCAGGCAGCCAAATCCACAGAAAGGAAACCCCTCTCTACCTTCTGTCAGAACCCTCCCACTCTTGGAGAATGCTCCCTCTCACCGTGTTGCTGGCAGGAGTTGGGGTGTTTCCCTGGGCGGCTAGGTTAATCAACTTCCTCAGCAGATTTGCCACTCCCCTCTGCCTAATGCTGATTCAAGCCAGCTATTTTGTTCCCCAAAGCTGCAAGGGGTTCCAGGCAGCAAAATCCATAGAAACGAAACCCCTCTCAACATTTTGCCAGAACCCTCCCACTCTTGGAGAACATTCCCTCTCACCCGGTTGCTGGCGGGAGTCATGGCTCAAACGAGCTTTTTTCCCTGAGGGTGGGGTTCAGCCATCTGTGTTAACCTCCACAGGCAGGGTTAAAACTCACGAATCTCTACCGAGCAATCCATGTCATCGAGCTGCCTCCAGATAGATGTTCCAAGCTTCTCGCTCTGTGCACCCACAGCACAGATCCCCAGGCAGGACCCTGTCCCCAATCAGCCATCCTCAGAGAGCGAGTCAGTGAGTGCCCTCCTAAAACGATGCCATCTTGCCTCTCTTGCATTTGCTTTTTTACCAAGCCTTCTATTTCCTGTTTCCCTTATTGGAAGCATCTGTTGCTTTGCACTGTGCTCAGCAGTTCTTATTTCAACAAAACCCACTTCTGTGCTGACTTGCAAGATTTTGCGTTTATGGAGGCAAAAACTGGTCAAAATTGTTACTACATAATTTGTTTCCAGAGGTTTGAAACAGTTTGTTAAACTTTAAAAAAAAAAATTATTGCATGATATACTTTTTTAGAAAGTGATTGTTTAAGAATTATGTTTAAGAATTATATATTTAGTTATCCTGAATGACATTGAAAACTTGCTCCACACTTTAACTGTTTAAAATCAATACTGTTAAAGTACCAAGCAATAAAGAAAAAATCAGAAAAAAGAAATGATCAGTAACAAAAAAATAAGATTAATTAAAGGTAACTTTCTTGGGCAGCATTTGATCATCTGATAACTTCTTAGGTAGCCTTTAGTAAGACAAAACAGCCTTACCTACCTAAACACCTTATCAAGTTATCATTTTCATCCACATGCAGTAGTCTCCATGGTAGACATCTTGAAGAATGCAAGTTTCTCCCTCATTAAAAAAAAAAAATTGCAATATTATTATTATGACCAAATACATGGATATACTAGGTATTTGCCCCATTCTACAACTTTTGTCTCCATAAAATTAAAAAAAAACTATGAATGGCAGGAGGACTGTAGATGTAATCTACAATGCTAGCATGTTTAAACAAGGTAAAGTAAATGGGGTGGTTTCAGCATAAATATTCTTGTATATATCTCTGTAGACATGTAGGGAAAAGCTAGATGTGAACATTTATTCAAAGTCTATATTCCAAATATTTTAATATCAAAGAGACCTGTTTAGAAACCTACTTTCATTGAGTATGCAACTGATATGACAGAAATGATACCATTAAAGCATGCCAACATTATGTATAAAAAAATATCCTTATATTTTCCTTAAAATTCATACTCCAAATAGACATGAATTCAATTGGAATTCCATTGAATCTACAATTCAGATTATGAATAACTGACATTTTCACATTATTAATCTTCTAATCCATGAACAAGTTTTGAAATCTATCTATCTATCTATCTATCTATCTATCTATCTATCTATCTATC